>PVJH01005948.1:0-106557 GCA_004026705.1 Nesogale talazaci | reverse complement strand
GATGGGATTTGAAAGTGCTCTAGCTCCACTCAGCCCATCATCTTTCCTGTTTGCTTGCTGGTTTCCTGTGTGATTTTAAGCTTGTGGTTTCCCAAATGACCTCAGAGCTGTGGAGTAGATGGAAACTGGTTAAGTTGACATGCCACAGTGTTTGTTGTTCTTATTTCCATAAAGATGATTCACCAGCTTTTCTCAGAGCCTTTGGTTAACATTCACAGTTCTAGAGAAGTTGATTATGCTGCTTTTGACCATTTTCTTGTTGACCTTCAGAGGTCCTTACTCTGCCACTTTTGCTGAGAGCACCTTCCACTCATTGCCTTAAAAAATGAAACAGAAATGTGTATATTGAGGTGCTTTTCCGCTCGTTTTGACTCTAGATGCTTTTAGCACTGTTTCTGTCTGAATGAGCATCTGGTTTTTAGTTTCCCTTTAACTACCCAAGACCTGGGATCAGCCAAATTATGAAAGCACTGTTTTGGCATCACTAACAACCATGGTGATTTCATAAGGTCCTGGGTATTCGACACCCTTCAAGTAAGCTGGATATATCACCTGCTTTAAATTGTGTTTGTTTCGCTCCTGGGAGAGAGGATGGTGATCCTTTGGCAAAAGCAAGCTCTTATGAAGAGGTCATCACTGTTAGAAAGACAGCCAATATCTTTTATATGTAAAACTTAAAAAAATTTGTATTTGATTAATCTATGTCAGGCTTCCTGGGTGTTTCTTCACTAGTAATTGACAGGTTAGAAGCTCAGACTCACACAGATGTTGTTGTTGTTGTTGTTAGATGCACAGAAGAGGAGTAGTTCTGTCCATGGGGCCCTATGGATAAGAACAAAATCCCGTCTGAGCCTGTTCCATCCTCACCATCTTCATGCAAACACTGTACCAATACACCACCTGGTCTTTCCTGCTGCCCGTCCACTTTAAGAATGCACTCTTTTTTGCAGGCACTTCTCCCTCTTGATAATGTGCTGAAACTATAAGATGAAGTGTGACTATCCTTGTGTCTTAGCAATATTCTGGCTGCCCTTCTTTCCGCACAGATTTCTTCCCTTTTTTCCTACAATGATAGTACATCTATGTACATTTTCACCAACATCATAATTCAAAGGCATTGGTTATTCTCTGTTGTTTTAAAATCCATTGCCTTGCTTCTGCCTGACTCTCAGACCATTGAAAATTCCATGTTTGGGGTCAGCAACAGTCCCATTGGAAATTGGTCCCGTTGCTCTTTCACACTTTAAAGAGGTCTTTTGTGGCATATTTGATCAATGACAGACACTATTTGATTTCTTGATGGCTACTTCCAAGGACATTGGCTATAGTTTCAAGTAAATGAAGTTCTTTTTTCTGTGGGCATCACTGCCCCCTGGTGGGAGTAGGAGGCCTAGCCTTGCTCCCAGAGAGCTGCTGCTGGATATGAATCGCCAACCATGTGGGCCGCAGTCTCGCACACAATCACTATGTCACTGGGGCTCAGCCCATAAATGAAAATTTTGACAACATTCATCTTTCTATTCCAAATAATATTATTAGGATGTAATTCAGACATCATACCCTTAAATAGTACAGTCTTATCGAGCAGGATTGAACAATCACCACCATGAACATTTGCAAAACATTTCCACCTCCTTGTATTCTTTGATGTCAGTTCCCCACTCCTCGTGACCCCTGATGCTCCCCCAGCAACACTTGTTTGACTTTTTGTCCCTGTAAATTTACCTAATCTGGGGTTCATATACTAGAAAACATAAAAAGAGACATCACAGAGAGTCAGAAATGCTAGCAGCATTAACAAAGTACAAGTGATATAAGGCCCAAAATGAAAAAGAACAAAAGAAATGAATGAAAATCAGATCAAGTTCAAAGTGTAGCCAAAGGGAGATCTGTGGGAGACAGAAAGATTTCTCCTAAGTTGTCTCCCCCAAATATATGCCAAACTTAGCTACTTGCTACACATGGTAAATGACTACACACTTAGAGGTCAACAAAAGTAGGTCAGAAGATACTCTCCCTAAGGATTATCAGCCGTCTAAAGCAGTCAGACTGGATGGTCTGTCCCATCCTAAGTAGGGCCCAGAGCCCAGGGAGATCAATCCCAATCAAGGGTGATGAAGGTTAGGCCACCATCATGAATCAAGGGTCTTCCCGTGTCAAATGTATATTCCTAGCCCTCCCCCTTCCTATTACTTGTACACCCCTAGCTCATCCCTTTCCCATTATGCCCATTGTATATGCCCCCTCCTATTGCTTGTATTGCCTGTTGTGCAAAATCATCCTGTGATGTGTGTTTCGATCTGTTCTTATGTAAGTGAGAAATGTAACTCTGTTTCATTTTTTAAGGCAATGAGTAGAAGGTGCTCTCAGTAAAAGAGCCCCCAAAGATATATAAGCCTTAGTTGGCAATAAATCACTCGCCCCCCTGCCCTCTCATCTCCCATCTTCATGTGTACCACCGAGAGGGGCTGAGGTGAGCATGCTACCATGAGATGTGCCTGATTCCTTTATTTCCCTCTCTCTTCTATCTCTTGTATTCTGTGACTTTACTATATACTCTTTACTTATTATGGCTGCACAATTGCACCTGCTGGGCCTGTGATAATTTGAGAGGGGTTGGCTCTCTGACAGAGATCAAAGCACAAGGGTTAACAATTCCAGTCAGATCTGTCATTCTGATGGACTATAATCATCTCTCCTAGTCTGACAATAAGATTATTTCTTCACTTATCATGATGCCGTGTCTGTATCCAGTGGTAGCGATTTTTCTTTCTTTCTTTTTATGTTGAGCTGGAATACATACTGAAGCTCTAATCTTTGTTCTTTGTCAGTGGTTCAAGTCTTTGCAGCTTTCATCACATAAACCTATGCTATCTGTATATTGAAGGTTGATAATGAGTCTTCCTCCAAATGGAATGCAACAGTGTTCTCAGACCACCATGAGAGATGGGCATGGCAATCCGCTTCCAAAGGTTCACAAATTTTGGAGCAATTCTATTCTACACAAGTGGTGTCACCATGAACCACAGGGATCAACCATAATGACTAACAACAGAAGCAACTATTCCTCTTCTTCTGTGTTAGTCCGAGTAGGCTAGAAGAACAAATTTCATAGACACACATATGGATATAAGGAAAGGGTTTAAATACAAAAGGAATGTGACACTAAGAACACATCCCAATCCAGTCCAGTACAAAGTCGTAAGTCCAATATTAACCAATATGCCTGAAATCAGTCTACAAAGTCTCATTCCGACTCACGATGTCATTGGGTCATTGGGTGCAGAATTCTGGTGCTGGCAGGGGTCTCCCCATGGCTCCTCGCTTCCAGGGCTCAGGGTCCATCAACAGCATGCCGCTCCAACTTCAGAGGTCTGGCTCCATCAGAGTAAAGCTGTGTGGTCTCTCTGCTGGCTCCTCCAGCTTTTTGGACGCTGCCATCTTGCTTTTTTTCGTGACTCATTGCCTCTGAGACTAACTCCCAACAACTGGGGAAGATACTTTCTCATCTTCATGAGGGAAATATCGGAACATTTCCCAGAAGTCTCAGGAGAAAGCCATACCCACATAGAGGCCTCATTGGCTACTCAATGGCTATCTCCAGATTAACAGACTAGATTCCACTCCTACATTTAATCATAAAATTAACATGAGCACACGACTGCCACATCTTTAATTGAAAGACTGGTGATTGGATAAATTTGCTTGTGGTAAAGCTTGCATTTTGCCCATGGTATACAGAATAATAAAATAACTGGTGGAAAATTTGAATACCATATGAAATGATAATTTAAGAAGGATGATGGGTATAATTACTAATAGGGAGCAAAATTACTCATTTTCTTTGGCTTCTCACAAAACAGGTCTTGATTAAGAGACACTCAAATCAAATTGAAATCCCGGAAAACAAAATACTTTAAAAACCTCAACTTTAATGTTTTGGTGTAGATTTATAAGGTCTTGATTATCCCATTGAACATGTTGAACATAGGACATTTGGTTATATCCAGGTAGGCATTTTCATGGTTTCCTATGGTAGATGATAATTTCCTATAATGTGAAGACATGCCACCAGAAATATTAGATGCATTAATAATAGTTATGAAATTTTATGGCAGATTTCTTTTTGTAATGCATATAATATTGTGATATATCATAATTTACTTCTATACTGAGCCAAGTCCTGGTCTTCATGTCTTAACAGTAAATATGAAACATTACATCAGAAGACTATGAATCCCATTGGGTTAACTGACCATATTACTTTGAAATGTTATTCTACAAATAAGAGGGGAAAGAGTCCAAGGCCAAAGGCTGTTAGAAACACTGCAAACGCAACTGTTCTCCGAAAGCTTCAGAGTCCATATTAGCTTAATAGTTTCTGAGGTTCCCTACATTTTCAAAAAAAATGTCAACATGACTTCCCTCACTTATCTCCTGCATGCATTTGAGTGCTGATAGAAAGAGCAGCCTCCCACTTCTGCATCCCTATATTTCATTTTGCTGTATTTCATTTTGCTGAAACATGGGCTTTGAAAAACAGTTGTTCTAATCTAATTGAGTATCAGGGAACATTTTGAGCAGAGAGCAAATGTTGTGTTTGGTTTGGGGGAATTTTGCTCAGGAGAAACACCAGGGAGATGGAGAAAATTCACCTGTTGAGCAGAGCTGTGGTGTCAGCCCCAACTCCGAGGAGCGCTCACGCACCCCAGAGTGGACTGCTGCCTGGTCACTCACTATTCTTCTACCAGTTGTGGATTGCATCAGTGTAGTCCACAGGAAATGTGTTCTCGGGTGGATTTTTCAGAAGCATATTGGTAAGCCTGTCTTCCTACTCTGTTTGAGTTTGCAGCCTGCCTACAACCTATTTAGAATCTCTTCAACACACAGCCTCCTGAGATGAGGAGTGGCTGTAGTGCTGGAGATGCATTGGGGACACATCAAACCCGAGCCTCCTGCGTGGAAGGCGAGGATTCAGCACTGAGCGCATGTTCTCCCACCTCGTCAGGACCCCACACGGATTTCCTTGCCACCTGGGGCCCCAGCGCACATGAGAAGCCAAGTCATCCACAATTGGTGTCATGAGATTTCAGAAACTTTTCTCGATGCCTTCACAGGAAATCACAGGGTGTGCCTCCTTCACAACTCAGCTCCACAAGCAAACTTCAACCCCCCTCCCCCGTCATGTTTGTAGCACTTACAGATTTTATAACAATGTAACTATGTCAGGTTTTGTGCTAGTATTTGTATTAGGTTCTTTTCTTGTTTGTTCCATTTATAGCGCTCTTGCGCAATACCCCTTTTCCCAGAATCCCTGTGGGTCTATTTGAACAAACGGTACACAACAAAGAAAGCTGTAGGAATACATTTGCCTGTCCCACCTTCTACTCCTGTAAAGGGCTACCATTTCAGGGAGCAACAGGGGCAGTTCTACCTTGTCCTATAAGGTCACTATACATTGAAATGGATTGCATAGCAGTGTGCTTTTTGATCTATGCCCCCATGCTGATTTTCTGATAAGCTTTAGGCTTTTATTTTGAATAATGCTGCACAACAAAGCAAGTTTCAGAAGCACATTTGTCTTGTAATAGCATAGCAGGATACAAAGCTATCTTGTGATATAAGAGAGAACTTCTGAAAGTTCACAGAAAATGGAATTTTCCATAACTCTTAAAGCACCCCTCCTATATTGTGCACATTTTCAGACCCTCAAGTGCTTTCAGGCTCTCCTTTCCCATGGGGTGTGCTGCCTCAAGACAGGGACCTGCATGACTGTGACAATTTGGAAAAGTTACTCCTCACCCTATTAATGATGCTATCACAGTGCACTTAGAGCAGAGATGCCATATATATACATATATATATACATATATATATATCCTTATTACTTAAAAAATGATTTCCCTTTACTCAGTCTGCTTTCTAACACTAAAAACAAATATTCTCAACCAAATATTCAAGGAGGAAGTAATCCATCATGAAAGTACTTAATGATGATTCCATGCATTCAACGCCTTATGTTTTAGAAATTTTATGTACAAAATCACACCTCATCCAGCTACATTTATTTTTGACCCCTGCTGCATGTGTACCCATGAATATAGTAGAACATACAGCAGGCAAAGTTATGAGCGCATCCCAGCCATAATCAAGAACCCTGACGGAATGAGTTGCTCAGGCTGAGAACTCAGGTCCCTGGTCATGGGGGCCATTAAAGTCAAGTGACCAGACACAGTCCAGAAAGAAAATGTTCTCCATCTTAGTTTGATTAGTAGTGACAGAGGTCTGAACAGCTTGTCAGCCACCATCTCAGATAGCAAACTGAGTGAAGAAAACCAAAGAATTACAGAAACAATTAGTCCAGAGGACAAATGAATCACCTCAATCCTGGACTCCATGACATGGACATCAGAAGATCTAAATGAAGCCCACCTATCCCTACTGACAACCCTCAAAGGTATGACCAGGTCCTGGATAGATGGGAAATAAATGTAGAAGGAATCTCAAATTCATAGAAAGACCATGGCTTCAGCCAAGGCCTGTCCACAACACACCTGTCTTAACATCACCTGACCACAGAGACATGTTGACATGCATTTTGTTTGAAATAGCCCTTGTATGTATGACCTGGAACCAGAGTAGCAAGGCTTGTATACCTGACCCTTGTCATCAAAATTTTTCACACATATAAACAAAAGGAAAAGTGACTGAAGCTACTTTGGCTATCTTAAAGTCATGCCTGTTGAAAATGTTTACCATGGACACTGATGTTTTGGCAATAATGACAAATCTGTAGGTGAGTGTAAATTATTATTGGGATTCTCATTCACTACCAATGCATCAAGGCTGACTCCTAGTGACTCCCTGTGGGTTTCTGAGGCTGAAGCTCTTGAAGGGAGTAGAAAGCCCCGTCTTTCTACTGGTGGTTTTGAACTGCTGCCCATGTTGGCCACAGCCCACCTCATGACCTCTACCCCACCAGGAATCTTATTATTGGGGTACTGGGATGTAAATAACAACTTATACATGTTTCCTAAGAATTATTGAAGACATCAATAATTGTGCATTGATATACTTAGCCTATGAATACTTTATTCTCCATTGCACAATAAAATAGCTTTTTTGGGGTTATGATATACTATATTTTAAGGGTTACAGACATGAGACTACTGACTATATTTTGCAGCCTATGATTATTAGTTTTAGATATTTTCTTGGTCCATAATCCACACATCTTACAATTCAATAGTTCAATCATATCAAGAAGAATCGAACAATCATAACCACAATCAATTTTAGAACATTTTTCTTCCCCCCCCCCATAGTTAAATAACTTAAAAGAATTTTTAGTTAAGTAACTCTTACCATGAGTTGTGGAAGCACAATCAGTTCTAATGCTCCTCCCCCCACATACATTGTTTGCTCCCCAAACCCCTTATTCTCCCTATCTCCCACTCTGCACACCTACCCCCCCATATAAACCCTGCATCAATTAATATCTCTTTGTATCTACTTCTTCTGTGCTTCACAAACTGGGAAACCTAACAACCATAAAAAAAACACGAACACAAAATAAAGTGGTAAATAAAGTGAAATAATAACATGAAGATAAAAATACAAAGAATAAATAAGAGAGAAAAGACCACTATCAACATTTACAGAGCCAGGAAGACAATTTTGTCATCAAACAAGCAAGAAATTCTTGCACCTGGAACCCACCCAGGCTCAGCGAGGAAGATCATCCAACCCATGCCTAAATTCAATCCAGCAGAATTACCATGATAGTTGAGCTCCAGGGGACCTCGACACTCAACCGTTCTAGGAGGAGCATCAAGATGCAGGGCACTTGAGCTCCAAATCAATATTTTCCAAAAGAAGTAACTGAATAGGGATTAAATCATAATCACCAACTTTTTACCCTAATCTTGCCTTTTTTTTAAAAAAAAAAAACATGACACAGAAGTTTCAAAGTGAGTAAGCTCATAGTTAGATAATATAATTTAAATAAGAAACACCGTATTAAAAAGTTTTTAACAACTACATCCGTACCTTGAGATGGATGAGGATCTGGATCTGTGGACACGGATGTGGAGAGGAGGTATGGAGAGAGAGAGAGAGAGAGTGTATGTGTGTCGTTTGGAAGGGGAATCCCCTTCCACAAAATCAACTGGTAGCTTTTCAGGAGATTTTCCCCCCCTTTCTTTGCCTTTTTTATTAGGTCCAGGAAGGCTTTCTGTAAAAGAAAAAATCTATCTAATGCCTGAGTTGTTGGTGTTTCCTTGAGAAAATCCTTGTTTCTCAAAGGGTTTACTAAATTATCAACTATTGATAACACGATGACTCTTTTCAAAAACTTCTTTCTTAGGACCCATTTTTTTTAATCTAAAAACTGTTAAAAAAAAAAGCCACACAAACTAAGAAAATTATAGCAAAATGCTTGGAACACAGCCGCAAAAGGTGTAAGCAAAGAGTACTAACAGCTCCAGCTAACGCCAAGGGACCAAAACACGAACTGCTTCTGATTATAGGAATCACGTGTGTCAGGTTGGATTCTGATGTCTGGGTCGAACTCCAATGCAAACATTTCTTGACGTTTCGCATCTAAATCTGATTATGCCAAGTACTGATGCGGTCGAGTGCCGGAATTCCCCTGGACAGTGATCGCTAGCTCACCCTGAAGCTGTTTGAGATCCTTGCCCCGTGGCAAGAGGGGATCTGTCAGCGGCTTCATCAAAGCAGATTCTTTGCAGATGGGTTTTGGGCTCCCACTGGCCTCCCCAGCCTTCCACAAATTGAGTACTCACAGTTTCAAGTTCTGATGCGTTTCTCTTCTCCGCATTTGGATTTTATAAGCGTCATCTTTGGATCAGAAAAGCTGATGTGCTTCTTCTGTGTGGGTTTATTTGACTTCCCACTTAAAGGGCTGATTGTTTGAATGGCAGCCTCTAAGACTCCAGACGCTATTCTGATCAGTAGCCAGGCACCATCTGTTTTCTTCACCACATTTTGCTGTCACCCCCTTATCTTCAGTGATCATTTCATGAAGATGCATATCAAGCAGGACCAAATGATCAGAACGAAGTGTTTTTTGGATTGGGGCTAGAGTTAAGTGGGAACCCAGAATCCATCTGCTTGTCCACGGGATATGCACGGTTCAGGTTTACTTTGGCAGTCACATTATGACAGAATGGAAACTCCGGAAGACCAACTATACCGCCAGCAACACACCAACCAGCAAACAAAAAAAGACAAAGCAAAAGCAAACTAAAGGCAGGAAAACAAGATGCATATAAACAAAAGAGTAAAACATTGATAATCATCTCCCCATGGTACCAGGCCAGTGGTTGGCAAATTGTGGCTTGCCAGCCATAAATAGCTCTTTCAGTGTCAAGTGCAGCTCTGAAGTGACCTTGGAAATATTTCAAGGTTTTTTTTTTCAGATCACAGTGATTTCATTTGTTTGGAAAAACATATTTAAGACTCTTGAGTGATTTTAAAGTTGTTTGGAGGGACAGAACCCTCAGAAACCCAAAGAGGCAGTTCTGCCTCGTCCTTGGGGGGAGTGTTTTCTTTACAGAATTATTGGCAGAAAAATATGATTTGATCTCGAGTTAAAAATTCAAATTTTCAGAAAAATTGTTCAGTGGAGGCATTTTATCGAGGTGACAATTGAAGAAACGCACATATAGTGTTTAACATTGTAGCATGAACAAATTGGAGAGAGCTTGCATTCCAGCCTGAGGTGTGACCTCACGATGTCCTGAAAGACCAACAACAACCCAGAAATGACCCCAGCCATCATTCTTTCTGCTATCATCACTCTGCCCTGGTGTGCATTGGAAATCGATTGAGGGGATGTGACCAAAAGGACAGCAGAGAACTGCTGGTATCTGTGAAATCGGTCTGCACAGCAGCCCAGTCCTGCACCCTCTAGGGCCCTCTACACACTGCATCTTCCTCCTCGGGAGGGAGTTAGGAAGAGACACGACGCAAAGGAACTCGGGCTCACCAGCTTTCCTGCTGCTCCCCCATTCCCTTCCTACTAAAGCCTGCACAGTCTTTTAGATGTCAGCTCTGTGTCCTGTATCCCTCCCTCTCACGTGTGGACATAAAAACAGAGAGCAAATGATTCCTACTCATTAAGTGCAGTCTCAGAGATCTCACGCCTGCCCCCAGCAGTAATAAGCTTTCCATTAGGTCTGTGACGGTAACGCTGCATTTGTGGGCAGGTGTCAAAATTGCAAGTGTGTGTCTCAATTTCCTCTCTTGAAAATTAGAGCAACGCTCTTCTCTTCAGAAATTTATTCGGAGAATTCAGAGGATCAGTGTATGTCAAGGGCTCTGACCTGGGTCTGGCCCAGAGGAAGAAGGGCTTCTTAAGCTTCACCTCTGTGAGGAGGCTTCAGAGAGTGCTTGGGCAAATCCCATGATCTTTTAATTCCATTTCCCCAAACCTTTGGAAACCCTCAGGTAGGTTATATATTCGAAAACCAAATACGGAGTGCCCGAGGGGCCACTGGTTAAACCCTCGCTCCTTTAGTGAATATTGGCCTGGAACTGGCTCCATAGAACTAGCCATAATAATGGCAACCACCTGTGTCATCTCTGTGGACATCATGCCACCTCTGCAGAAGCCACTTTTTTGCCCACTGTGGTCATGAAAGCAATGCTTTAAGACAACTGTGGTTACAGAATTCAATCTATTATGGGTGTAGGTGTTGAAAACAATTTCTCTTTGTGTGAAAGCTCTCTGTGAAACTTCGTGGTGTGCTGAAATTCTCTTCTCTCTCTGGCAACAGCTCAGGCTGGCAGTATTCAGTCACCATGTGCCAAGCAGTGACAGACAACAGAGACAAATAAGTCCCACGTGTCACGGGCAATCATCATGTGAGTTGCAGTTGCACATTTAAGTGGGCATATTAACACATGCATATATATGTGTGTACATATTCATATGGAGACCTATATGAGGGGTCTCCAAGACTTTTTGAAGGCCCCTGACATATACATGGGGGGGGGGGGCGCTAGTTGAAACAAAGAGGATACATTGACCAAAGTTATCTCAGTAACTCAGGGCAACATTTTGAGCATCAAGAATCCAAACCATTATTCAAGGGACCAACTGCCATCTCATCAATCTGTTCTAAACACTGCACAGCTTTTTTCTCTATATTTTCCATTTTCTTTCATTTCCTAGAATTCTTAATCCTGGACTTCTACCTTCTGCACACCCTGAGTTAGCAGGCCACAGGGCCTTCATGGCCCTAACATTGCCCAATGGGGCTTTACAGGCTCCCTACCCACTGCCAACTCTCAGTTTCTCACACTCTCCCATATTTCGGTTTAGATTTCTCACAGGATCCTGTATGGCAGATCATGCAGTGGCCACAGGGTTTCCTTTCCAGTCTGGTGCCCTCTCGAAGGCCAATCAGCCATGGTGGGCCCAGGAGCAAAGTGATGGGTGGTAATTCTCTCTCCATGTGTGGGCAAGGGGTCCAGGTGATGACTAGTGTTGCCTCATTGAAGGGGCAGGGCTACAGAATAGGTGCCATAGTTAGCGCCTAATACACATATTATGGCTACCACCTTGCTGTGTCTTCTCCAATATTTACTCAGTTTTCAAAGAACCAAAGAAAGAGTACTTATCTCTATTTGAGCCTGTAGTTTGCAACAGCAGTGGTCACCAGGGCAGGCAAGCATCAACCTCATTGCTGTGCAGTAGATTCTGTCCCATACAGACCCTACAGGACAAAGTAGAACTGCCACGGGGATTTCCTAAGGCTGTCACTCTCTATAGAAGCAGACTGCCACACCTTTCCACACCGAGGTGGTGGTAGGTCTAAGTTGCCCCATCTTCCCTGGAGCAGCTGAGCACTCAGCAACTTGGTCGACAAGGCTCTTGGCAAAAGCATCAGGGAAAGTTAAGCTCAGCAATGCATTGCCCAGGTGTCTGTCTTTCCTACAGTCTCACACCTGCAGTTGCTTTTTGTAAAAAGTATGATTCCTTATTATTAAAAGGTTTTTTGGGGGGGAGTATGTATAGCTACAAATAAGACTGCTACTAAGATCTCAGCCTGCCTTTCCCACTCTTTGATTTTGTTTAGAAGAGTGAGTCAAAGTGGGTCAACAATCCCTGTTGAAACTTTTAATGGTCACTTTAGAGCTGATGTTGAGCTGCAAAAAGCTACCCACTTTCGAATGATTGTTCTGTTATAAACAACTATTAATCAAGCAGATTCATTTTAAGTGTAGGATTTGAAAATGATAATTTCTTTGCTTCTTTAACCCCAGACAGCAAAAGAGAGAGGCAGAGAGAAAGTTATAACAATTATTTCTTTCAGCACATTTTATTACTCTTTGCACAAAGCTATTGAATAGTTAAAGTGTGTACTATTAAGATTTTCAAGTGTAACAAGTGTTTTCCCTGGAGACTCAATTAGGGTGTCTTTTATTGGCATGATGCTTGTTGGAGAAGATGGAGAATATGACCGATAATTATCTGGAAAGATGAACTAGACTGGAGCTCTGTGGGCCACATGACACTCCGAGAGAACAACGTATAGAGATGTCATAGAGACGGTACCCGTTCTTTGCCACCCACACCCAGGAGGGTGGCTTAGTTAAGTTCTTGGCAGATGTCTTACCCTATTCCCAAGCATTAATGGAATGCATGCAGTGCCCCAAACTGACCTGATTCCTGAAAAAAAAGTAATAATGATCATACATCTGAAGAGAACTTCCAGTTACTTTCAGCGCAGTCTCAAACAAGAGTCAGTGAGAAATAGGAATGCCACATGCATACCACAGCCATCATTTGAGAAGCTCATTATTTAGATTTCTTTTACACTTATTTATTTTGGCAAATTTTTTTAAACATGAAAAAAATTGCTGATCAATACTAGCCATCTTCAAAGTGGACTAAGACAAAAGAAAATACAACAAAGTAAAAAAAGAGATGCTGTTGAAAGGTATTTTCTTGCTTCAAATAGAGACACTGCTCCTTGATCAATACTTTCTTGATTGGTTAAATTGATGGTCTGTATTGCTGTGCAGGGAAACCAAGATGCTGAAATTAGTCAATGATTCTTCCACTCTTTTTAATAGAAATGTTTCAGTATCCACTTATTCTAAAGATTTTCATTTCTACAAAAGGTAATATATAATGAGGAAATGATGTGGGGCCCATACCTAACCTCCTCAGGCTATAGACAGGGGGATGAGAGTCTGTTCCATACCAGCTCAAGGCTGGGTTCTATAAGGCAGAGGCTAGACATACCTCTACCCTTCAACTTCCTTTATCCTATATTAACACTAACTGCCCTTCCCTTGACACCCTAACATCGTTGAGGGGTTTGATTGTCCAATCCAATGGCCATCCAGAACTCACAGACAATGGTTATTATTATAGATGTTTATTAGGAAAGTTAGCGAGTCACAAGTCAAGATCAGGAAACATTAAGGATACAATTCTTTTTCTGCTTGTCTACAGCAGCACTTTTTGTCCATACCTGCAATCTTTGGCCTATTGTTCTCAGATTCTCATTCACATAGTTTCTTGACCTTTGTCCTGCTCTGGCAAGTCTTACAAAGCTTCTTTAGCTCTGCTGATGTCCTAACTCACTCGACTTTACTTGTTATGTGGATCGGGACGTCTACCTCTCTGTATCACTGCTTTTCCATTGTAGCTGCTGATGTCTCTGTTGCCACTGTCACTTTCATACAGGGAACTAGTACACACACTGTAGGTGACTCTTCTTTCTTGGTGGCCATGGGGTTCGCTGCTCGTGCTTCTGAGATGGCTAATTGAATCGCCAAATTGACCCATCCCCGAGTTAGAGGTCTCTACATCTTATTTACATGCCCCCACCCAGTCATTTGGTGGGAGTTCCAAGGACTAGGTATACTAAGAGGCATACCACGTACTTTCATATCACCATATGTAACATAATACTGCGTGGCATTTTACCGTAGGTCTAAACAGGTCCCAAAGGGTGAATATAGGCAAAGATCTATAACATTTAGGAAGAATCTAGAGTAAGGAAAAAGATGCCTTTTGTTGTAATTATCTGTTTTGCCTTAAGTCACCCTTTCATTTATTTATTTATTTGTTCACTCATTCGTTATCAGTTTGTTATCCATAGCCTATCCATGATAGACCAGGCATTGTGATGGTGGTATCTTCAGGTGAAGATGAAGTAAATAATTCACAGCCCCTTTTTCCAGTTGCTCTTACACACATGAAGAAGAAAACCAATAGAACCTAATGGAATTAAATAATAATACAAAGAAAGGTTTACATGGAGAACTGGAAAAAACTAAATAGGGATTTGTAATAAATCCAGTAAGGATCTTAGAGGTATCCTCAGGAGACACCACCAGCCCCAGTCTTGATGGTTAAGCAGAAATCAATCACCTGAACAGAAGGACAGGAACTTCAGGTCCAGGAGACAACATTTGAGGTGGTAGAGAGGGGGAGAAACAACATAGAAAGGAATAGCCACAACTCCTATAAGGATTTCTGGATGATAATAGAAGAGTCAGAAGGTGGTAAGGAAGAAAGGGCAGCACATCTGTGGAATTCCATTAGCCAGAAGGACTTTTCAGCTTTCTGAAGAGGTTCTGACATTATTTCATATATAGTTGAAGTGACTGTTGTTGGCTATCTGGTAAGTTAGTGAGATCAGGATGTTTTTTATTGGATTGGTGATAAGAGAACACTCGATATAAAATTAATATGATGATTATTGCAGTGGATGATTTATTGGATGTGAAGTATCGTGAGAGGCAAGATTTAGGGATGATTTCAGGTTCACTCTAGATAGGAATGAATATATCTTGAGTTGCTAGATTGATGAAAAAGCTACCAAAGTACATGAATCAGAATCAATTTGAAAAAATACAATTAATTTATTTAGGTATGTTAAGTTCCATGTATCATTCTCCAGGGGTCCAGAAGTCAGTTAATGGCTATTTTAGAGGTGTGGCCTGGGATGTAGATTTGAAAACTAACAGAATGGCAATTTAATTGAACAGATTGTATAAATTGAGAGAAATAGTATGGAGATCATGAAAGCAGGTGAACATATATTTCTTTAAATGTCAGAGGTTGGCTGAACCGAAGCTATCCTGAGATACAAACAAGTAGCTGTAATTAAAAAGATCATTTTATGGGGGACTCCTACAACTCGTATCACAATCTATTCATACATCCATTGTATCAAGCCCTTTAATATATTTGCTGCCATCATCATCTTCAAAATATTTTCTACATAAGCCCTTATCATCAGCTCCTCATTTTCCTCCTTCCTCCCTATTCTACCTCCCTCCCTCATGAACCCTCGATAATCTATAAAATATTATTATTTTATTAATGCCTTACATTGACTGATCTCTCCCTTCATCCTCTTTTTTGTTGTCAATTCTCCTGGAAGGGGGTTATAGTGAGATCATTGTGATCAGTTACTTCTTTCTTCCCTCCCCACCCCGCAACTTTCCCTTACCTGTCCAGTATAGCTACTCACAATAATGGTCCAGAGCCGATTAACTGTTCTGGATTCCCCAAGTTTCCAGCTTTTATCTGTACCCGTGTACATGCTCTGGTCTAGACAGATTTGTAAGGTAGAATTGGGGTCACAGTAATGGGGGGGAAGAACATTAAAGAACTGGAGGAAAGTGGTATATCTCATTGATGCTATATTGCACTCTGACTGCTTGTCTCCTCCCCTCAACCCTTCTGTAAGAGGATGTCCAATCTCCTGTAAATGGATTTTTGATCTCCACTCCACACTCCCCTTCATTCATAATGATATGATTTTTTTTTGTTCTTTGATGCCTGATACCTGATCTTGTGATCACAGAGGCTGGTTTACTTCTTCCATGTGGGCTTTGTTGCATTTCAGCTAGATGGAGGCTTGTTTATCTTCAAGTCTTTAAGACCCCAGATGCTATATCTTTTGATAGATGGGCACCATCAGCTTTCTACACCACATTTGTTTATGCACCCACTTTGTCTTCAGCAATCTTGTCGGGAAGGTGAACATCACAGAGTGACAGGTTAATAGAACAAAGTCTTCTTGCATTGAAATATTGAGTAGAGGTCCAATGTTCATCTGCTACCTTAATCCTAAACTATAAATATATGTATATAGATCCACTTCTCCATCATCATATATAAATATATTTATCTGTAACTAGACCCTTATAAATGCCATTTGCCTCCTAGTTCTTTCCCCTATTTCCTTGGACTTTCCTGTTGTTCCATTACCATGTTCAGCCTTCATTTGGGGTTCGGTAATTTCTCTTGGTTACATTGTCTTTGATGTAGCCCTACCAGGCCTCCTACACCCTCCTTGCTATTAATTTTAGGTCACTTGTCCCCTTGTCCCTGGGTTTTTTAACACCCACTTCCTTCCCCACTCCCCCATGTCCCCCAGAACCACCAGTCCCTGTCTACTCCTCCAGATTGTTTATTCAGACTATTTTATTTAGATAGACCTACAGAGATAATAATATGCACAAAAACAAAACAGAGCAAAACAATGCAACAAAAGAAAACAATAACAGCCCCCTCCCTGAAAAATCAACTACAAAAAAGGCAAAAGCCTATAAATAGCCCAAGGTCTTTTTGTTGACCTTTATCAGTGTTTTCTGGCTGATGGGGTGCTGTGTACATCCTGGCTCCAAAGTCTCATTTTCGTATTCCCTCCAGACTCCGTTGCTCTGTTCTCCTTGCTCTGTTGCACAATCTTCATGTTTCTAACTCAGTGGTTCTCGACAAGGGTCAGAACCCCTCTTGGGGGTCAAACAACCCTTCCACAGGGGACACCCAATTCATACCAGTAGCAATAGTACAGTATGAAGTAACAACGAAAATAATTTTATGGTTGGGGGTCACCACAACATGAGGAAACATATTAAAGGGTCTCAGCATTAGAAAGGTTGAGAACCACTGTTCTAACTGCCATATTTTTACAAAATATTTAATGCTTTTATTGGGAGCTAACAGATCTTATGCCATTTCATAGTTCAGTCATATCAAGCAGTGTCATACAATTGCTACCCAATCAGTTTCAAAACATTTTCTTTCTTCTTGGTCTCCTTGATATTAGCTCCCTTTTATTTCCTTCCTTTCACACCTCCCCACCAGGAACACATTTATTTATTCCCCCTTTACATTTATTTTCCCATTTTTCCTATTATTTATCCCCCAAATAACAAAACCCACCCCCTATTGTCCTACAAGGTCCATTATATCCACTCACATACAATTCTGTTGTTTGTGCCCATCAAGTGTAGTTATACCATCATCAATGCTATCAGCTCCCCCTGTCTCCCCTTCCCCCACCTCTTCCCATATCCTCAGGGATTCATTATTCCTGCTACTGTTTCTGAAGGGCCATTTATCTTGGCTTTCATGTAATGAATGGTCTTTAACTTACAAATGAACATATGCAAATGTAACATAATTAATGAAGTAAAACAAATAAAAACTATAATAGTGAGGGAGGAAATATTAAGGAACTAGAGGATAGTTATGTGGTTCATCAGTGCTCTATCACACCCTGGATTTATCATCTTTTCAGTGTGGCCCTGCTGAGAGGGACTGTCCAATTATCTTACAGGAGGGTTTTGGTCTCCACTACATCCATGCCCCATTACATCTACCTGGTTTCTTGTTTTTGAACTTCAGATATCTCTTCTTGTTGATGCTTCAGGTTGATAGCCTGATACCAGGCTAGTGTGCTTCTTCCATATGGGTTTTGTTGCTTTCCTGCTAGTTGACCGCTTGTTTAAATACAAGCCTCTAAGACCCCAGACCCTATATTTTTATGAGTTGGGCATCATCAGCTTTCTTCACCACATTTGTTTATGCACCCACTTTGTCTTCGGTGATCATGTCAGGAAGGTGAGTATTGTACAATGCCACAAGACCAAACTGTTCTTGTACTTAGCTAAGATTTAAGTAGAGGCCCAAAGTCCACCTGCTTCCTTGCTGCATTTGCATATAAATACATATATAAACAATTACACACAATTTTGTACTTACATATATATATTTTCTTCTTTCTTCTAGTCCCACTATCATATTTACTCATCACTCATCTCTCAGTAATTCCTCCAATCAATTAAATACTCCCCCAAAGGCTACAGCCTCAATGCCATCATTTTAGCACTTAGCACTTAGCATCATTTAGCACTTGCAATTCCCTATACCCATCAGTGTTGGCTCCCCAGTCACCTCCCTAGCCCTCCCATGGCCCCCAGGGACCATTGAACCAGTCTTTGTTTCTGTAACATTACCTATCCTGTCTATTTTGTATAGATAAACACCAAACCAAACAAAACTTAAAAAAATCACAAGACTAACAAGGATACTGACACAGAGCAGATGATTATCTCTTGTACATGCTATGAACCATCAGTCCAGTCCACATGTCTTCCAGAGCTGCATATCCCTTAGAAACTCACACACCCTTTTTAGCTGACAGGTGAACATCCTAAATGTCCTGGTTTTATTCCTGCAGTCAGGGACAGAGCATTCTCATGCCCCTGCCCCAAGTCCTCACTGTTATGCCCTTAGGCATTCAGTTTGACCCCCTTGTAAGTAATCCCCAATCAGTTCAGATGGTGTGCCAACTGTGTCCCACTCACCCCTATGTCTGTGGGCATGATACTTTGGGGACTTTGTGGCTTCAATCCTGTTATTTATGCTCCCCTCTTGACTTACGCTGCATCTTCAGGGATGTTCTGTGCAGCACTGTTTACCTGAGAGATACTAGGCAACAAAGATGTTTCCACGGTCACTGTATGGCAGACAATAGCCCAGTAACTTATGTTCCAAAGTTCTTGAGGTTCAAAACACAGTAACACACTTGAAGCATCATGCTCTGCATTTTATTTACTTGAATTTAAAGGGACCACAACGTTGCATCCCAGCATGCAAACTTAAGGACAATCTCAAACTATCATTGTTTCCTACCAATGTTTCCATTCTTAGTTGACTATTCATCAACATCATCACTGCCACTCACTCAATACTAACTCATAGGAACTCCCTTGGCTTTTGGAGGCTGTAACAGGTTACAGGAGTAGAAAGTCCTGTCTTTCTTGCTCAGAGCTGCTGGTAATTTCGAACTGCCCACCATGTGTATTATAGCCCATTGCATAACCAATACAGCACCAGTGTTCCTAGTGCACAGGAGTATTCCATATAATATAGGAATTTGATGTGGGTTTTAATATTTCATAATAATATGTGTATTAGTATGCATATTGAAATGACTGATTAATGAATTGAGAAAAATAATCTACGCTCCCGTCAGTGATCAAGTATGGATTTCTAGATTCAAACACGTGCCATTGAATAATTTCAACTTTTAACATCATAGACAAAAATGTCTTAGTAGCAGTTGGCCATTGAAGTTGATAATTAGAAAATAATATTTTTTTAGTTCTAAGACTGTATCTGAGGAGATAATACACTTTTTTTTAATACACTGTTTTTTAAGACTATTCTTGAGGAGAAAATGTAATGTTTTCCTGTTTGCCTTACCTCTTTTGAGTTGACTAACAATCCTTCTATAGAGAACAAAAGACATATTAACTGATTTCTTTTAAATTAGTGCCTCCAACTTAATTGTTCTTTTCAGATGTGGTTGCCCATTATCTTCCAAAGCAAGGGAATCCTTCTGCCCATGGATTTTCTGTCACTTTCAATCAGCATCTAGCCAGAACAATTCTATCCCTCCACTCAAGTCCCGCAAACAAGATTAACAGTAGGTTTCTAGGTCTCTGGAAATTACATAATATCATTTGGTTTCACTTATTTCTCTCACTTTCCGAATAGACATTTAAGGACAATCCTGTTGCTCTAGGCTATAACATGTCTCTAAAGTTTGAGAACTTTGAGTGCACATCACTCTGTTAATGAAGTTTGTGCTTATTCATAATTTTGATCTTGGGGAACTTTCCAAACAGAGGTTGGTGGCATTAAACCAGTTTGTTTTTGTTTGCTTGCTTCTTTCAGAATGAATGGCATATTGAATGTCTGGGTAGTTATTAATATTTTAACCTATGCATAGCAGTTGGATATAAAATTATCGAAAAAGAGCCTTAACATCCTCCAGCCATCTTTTGATTGTACCTCTTAGTAACTTTACCATCCTTTGCCTTTTAAATGCAGGTATCAAGGGAAAAGCCAAGCTTCCTATGAAAATGAACCTTGTCCATACTCTGCTGGCTTTTTCTTAGAAGCGTAAGCAGCCTGAGGTACTTGGTAGGTGCCAGTAAGTTGTTTCTAACTCAAAGTAATTCTGCATTCTGATGAAGCATCCCTCCAGCCGATGCCATCCCCTCACCATGGCTATGTTTCAGCCTGCTGTTGCAGCTACTGGGTCAATCCATATTACTTTGGCTCTTCCTCCTTTTTGCCCACCTGCTAGTCTACTAAGCATGAGGGTATTCTCCAGGGACTGGGTATGCCTGATGCTATGTCTGAAGTGTGTGAGGGATGTGAGGGAAAGTCTTGCCATGCTTCTTGCTAAGGAGTCTTCTGACTGTTTTTTTTTTTAATTAAAAAATTTTTTTTTCTCTGACTGTGCTTCTTCCAAGACAGACTTATTTGTTCTTCTGCTGGGCTGAGTGGTGGGTGGCTCTGGCTGTTGGTGGCTCTGCTAGTTGTGAGCGTGGTGCAGTGGCCAAGACCGTGGGGGAGGAGGTATCCAGAATGGCCACTCTGATCTTTGTTGATAAAGAGAACAGCGAGCTGGGCACCCATTTGTCTCCTAAGGATGCCCGGAAGCTGGCGTCCAGGTCTTCAGGCAGAGTCTTTGAAGGGAGAGCTCAGATTTCGACACCCCATGTTGGTAAAGTTTTTGATGCCCCACCTGCCCTACCTAAAACTTCCAGAAAGAATTTAGTACTGTCAACAGGGCTACACATAAGTCCAGAAAGAGCGGTGGATCCTCAAACAGAAGCAGCTGACCTTCTTTGCCAGGAAGATAACTGAGAAGACTGGCCAAACAAAAACCTCTGTTCCTGCTTTGGATGAAGCTTACCCAGAAATAGAACAATTGTTTTCCACTCAGTCCTCTAGACTTTGAGAATTTTTGACCTGCCTGAAGAGCACCAGCTTGTGAGCACCCCATTCTTCACGGACACCGTAATTCAAATGTGTCAATTCTTCCTTGGTATTCTTAGAAAATGAAGAATATCTCTGTGATATACTTGTATTTTTCCCCACATTGTGGCCCATTAATTTTAAATGTAATACCTGTTTCTGCATCAGTCAACTGAAGTTTAGCATAGGTAGCACTCTGTTTCTATGGTGGCTGATAGATTGCATCAGAATCACAGTTTGGCCTAGTTTTACAAATCCGCTGTTAATACTAAACTAGGGCTACTGTTTTAATCAGAGGATACATACCCTGTCCCATATTCATATCTTGGTTACTGCTAGATCAAGATCCAGATGGTCTTCTTCTGCCCTGAAATTCTGTAGGTTTGGTTTTTCATTTTTGTATTTGGCACCAAACTTTTTGATAATAATTAAATATTCACCCTTTCATTGAATATATGTTTATGAAATATATGTTAGGGACTGTTTTAAGTGCTGAGAATATGAAGAAACCCCACATGTTTAGGCCCGTATGCTATCAGGCTGCATGTAAGAAACTAAAAGAAGCAATGGGGCTCCATGGTCCTTGCTTCATTTTATAGGAAATCACAGAGAAGGTAAATCAATATAGAAAGATTTGATGAAGTTTAATAAGCAAATCAACATATTTCCCCCAAGTGACAGCTTCACCCTAACTCGGTCGAGCATTCTGAACCCCTCCCTGTTGTCCAGTAACGTGATTGCCAACACAGTGAGCTCAGATTCAATGCAAAATAATGCTGGAGATAAAGTTGGCTACCTAGGTTTTCCTGTTGATACATGAGAATCATGTTAGCAATGGATACAACTTGAAAATGCACATGGCAGCTTGGTCAGAATTACATTTCATTGAGATGTGTGCATGTGTGTGCGTGTGTGTGTGTGTGTGTGTTTAATGACTGAAGACAGATGTCAAACAGCCATGGTAAAACTGGTTGGGAAATCTTTTTGTCTACACATAAATAATTCCTGTGTAATATAAAGTTCCAATGAAAGAGGTATGGATTGCAAGCAAAAGCTCAGATACACGTGTATGCATTTGCATTCATACAACCCAAGTTTAATTTCCTCTCATGAATACTCATTTCCACTTAACATTGATAGCTGTTCTTTTGGCAGCGATGGAGATCAGCCAGAAATGCTCCAGGCGTTTTGATTTCAAAGTCCAGTTTTGCTCCACATTCTCTTCCCTTCTTTGAGTTCTCTCCCAACTCATCTGCCTGATCGTGGCAATCACCTCCCTGTCACGCCGTGCTCTGGAGGCCAGAGTTGTCCTCTCTGTGCTCCTTCTGGCTTCAGGCCTGAGCTGACACCTGCTGTTGGCGCCTTGGTCCCATCTGCTTCGCAGCAGGCAGATGTTGGGAGCCCAGGCCAGCAGAGGCTGGGGAGGTTGGAAGCATCAATTTCATTCCTGAGCAGCTTTGACATTACATTCTTTGGCTGGAAGACCAGCCTCCAACTGTTTGGAATGGGCATTTCTCCCCTCTGCTGGGCAACCTTCTGATGAAGAAGCTGAATTTCATTGATAGCTAGCCTTTTCCACTAAGAACCCTTCAAAAACGTTTGGACCTTTTCTCTCTCATTCCGACAGTTTGAGTTTCCTTCCTTTTCACAGGTCTTTTGTTTCCACAGCCTGACCATGAGGACTGGTGAAAATCAGCATGGCTATTAGTGGGCTCTCGAAGGGATCTCTAGTCTTCGATCGTTTGAATCATTCTTTGAAAGTAGAATACTTAACTCTTTTCTGTCTCCTGCTCTTGGTTCATGTTTGAGCAAAACAGGAAAAGTTGCACACTTAATCTAGTAGGACCTGCACATATGCTTGTGCTACTGAGTCCCTTTTCCGAGACATTATTTGATATGTCAGTGTCAGTGTGTGTATTTGTTTCCATTCTGGAATCATTGTTCTACTAACAGACATGCAAGAGGAGTTTTGGTGGCATAGTGAGTTACACATTGGGGCTCCTACTTCAAGGTCAGCAGGCCAAAACCTGTAGCTCCACAGCAGAAAGATGAGGCTTTCTATTTCCCTAAAGATTTGTATTTTCAGAGGGGTCAGACTTAAATCCAATATTCTAGGACATGAATGCAGCATGATGACATGGAGCGGGAAGCCAGTTGAGGGTCTGAGAGCCTCCTCACTGGGGTATGGACAACAGAGGAGTGGGTGAAGGGAGATGCTGGAAAGTGTAAGATAGGACAAAGTAATAATAATTTATAAATTATCCAGGGTTTACAGGGGCAGGGAGGGAAGGGAAAATGAGGAGCTGAGGCCAAGAGCTTAGATAAAAAGCCGATGTTATGAGAAGGATGAGGACAGTGGATGTACAGATGTGCCTGCCATACAATGAACTCAGGTGGATTGTGATAAGAGTTGCATGAGCCCCCAATAAAAGGATTAAAGAAAAAAGGCTTACACTTTCAGTAATCCGGATGGACAGTTCTACTTTGCAGCACTGGGACACTATGGCAGAAGCAACTTGACAGCAGTGAAGTGAGGAGAATCTCTTCACAATGTTTTATTTGATCAGTGTTATTGTTAGATGCCATCAATTGGTTCTCACCCATAGCAACCCTATGCACAAAAGAACCAAACACTGCTCGGCCCTGGGCTATCCTCACAATAGTTCCTATGCTGGAGCCCTCTGCTGCAGCCAGTGTGTCCATCCATCTTATCCAAGGACCATCTCTTGTTCACTGCCCTTTGACTTTACCAAGCATGATGTTCTTCTCCAGGGACCAGGCTCTCCTGGCAACACATCTAAATGACATGAGATGAAGCCTTGCTTTCCTTGCTTTTAGGGAGCATCCTATCCATGCTTCTTCCAAGACAGATGTGTTTGTTCCTTTCACAGTCCATGGTACTGTCAAGACGGTTTACCAGCACCAGACTTCAAATGCATTGATTCTTCTCTGGTTCTTCTTATTCAATGTTCAACTTTCTTTTGCCAAGTAAGAGGTTTAAATCTCTTGAGAAGGTAGTTAGAGGCTGAAATGTCTCAATACATGAAAATTAGATGCTTCAGTCTTTGATTCTGTGCCACATAAGCAATGGGACTTGAATGAGTAAGCTGATTCATTTTTTCCAGGATCTCACAATCCTTGAGAGATATATTGACAGAGGACGTGTTAGAATGCAGATTAGAAATGGGTGGTTGTGGTTTCAACTGAAAAGAAGCCTCTCTCAATTGTGTGTTTTTTGTACAAAAGACTTTCTTTTTTTTAATATCAAGTAGATCTTAAAGAAAAGTATCTCTTACTGGTGGGAATATAGATTATCTTGTTTGGGTGAGCTTATTAGTCAGTCCTTTGGTCAGAAAAATGACTTAGAGGAAGTTCTTCAGAGCTAATTTTCCAGACAGTAGCTTTGAGTCAATAAAATAATAGCCTAAAAGCATGTACCCTAAGAATCTCGCAGTCCTTCCTTTATTATTGACCAGGGCTTGTATCCCCAGTGTGCAAGGGGGAGAGAGAAAAATGATCTAGAGGGGAAAGCACTGTCTAAGGATTTACTGAAAATTGAGAATGAATCTAATTTGAAGTGATCATAGAGATAGATCAAGGAGCCTCATTGGCCCTGCTAGTTAGTGTTGGACCACTAATCACACAGTCGGTGGTCCAAATCCACCAGACTCTCTGTGGGAAATGCCGAGGCTCTCTGCTTTAGTGAAGACTTGATCTTGGGCATACTATAACACGGTTGCTAAGTGTAGAACTGACACAGTTTGGTGTGGGTCGAGATATATAGGCCTGTTACTTGTGACACTATCTGAGGCAAGCACTGGTTTACAAGAGAAATGAAAATATACACACACAAAAAAACTCCACTGTGAGGACCATGTCCTTGCAACATGTTAGCAGGCGATGGTCTTCTCTACTCCTTTTCTTGCTGGCTTTAGAACCAACCCCCATCCCCACTGAGACCTACCTGGTTAGAGGGAAACCCATAATAGATAGAGTTAGGGCCTTGCTTCAGGTCCACACCTAATTCACTAAGTCACCTCTTTCTGGACAGCTGTGGAGTCAGGGGCTACTGTTCAAGATGGAACTTTTCCTAGTTGAACTCCTGTTCTTGTCAGTAACAAAACCACTTTCTGTGTGCTGCCATGTGTTTTCAGGTCAGAACAAAACGACAGGATATTTACGGAACCCCCTGCATTAGTTGTTCATGGTGCATGTCCTTTCTCTGTCGGCCTCCTGACTTCCCAGAACCTGGGAGTATGAAGAACAAACAAGTCTGGATTGGATGGGCAACCAGAAGACTTCTTAGAAGCAAGGGTAGCAGGACATAGTTTCCTGTGATTTGGACATGGTATCAGGAGAGAGCGGTCCCTGGAGAAGGACATCAGGCTTGGTAAAAGAGAGAGGGTCCGTGATCAAAAGGAAGACCCTCTAGTGGTCACAACAATCGGTTCAAACAGGACAAGGATTGCATTGTACTTAGTGTCCCTCTAGCTAGGACTCCACTTCAGGGTGCCTAACAACATACACAAAATCACTTTTTTCTTGCCTGGAAATCTTGGACTTAAAAAAAGAGACTACTATTCATTGCTATTAAGTAGGTTTTGTCACTTAAAATTATTAGCGATGCTACATTAAATGTTTGGGCTGGGAAAAGCTGAGAACAACCTTTGGAAAAATCAGAGGACTTAAGAAGTATAGATCTTTCCAGGGTTAGCTCTACATTGACAGTTGAAGATAGAAAGAAGTTCAATGGAGATATCTCCATTTTAATTTCCCATTTGTCTTATTGTGGAAATGCCCTATTCACACAAGATTACCCTCCAGAAGCAGAGACGAAGAGGTTTCTCTAAGGGTCCTTCCATATGGCACCATAGCAGGTGCACCAATGAAGAAGGGGTCAGAGCGTTTTGTTACTTTGGACTTTTTTTGACAAATTGAAAAACTTATGATAACAAGAAAAACTGAAATAAAGAAAATGACTACTCAAGGTCTCCAAGGGAAAAACCAATGTATTAGTTAAAACATACCTTTCCAGGAAACCTGATTTTAATCTTTGTGGGCAATGAGCCTTTCATTGAGCTGCGAGCTATTTACAAATGCAGGTTGTTGGTAAGTAACAGCAATGCTTCGGACTCTCACCATGTGCAGACAGCTTCTGTCAGGCAAAGGTTCAGCGGACTTCCCTCCTCCTTGGGGAGTGGCCATTGACCCTTCCCGAGAGTTCTGAGTATCATTCCAGAAGAAGAGAGTTTTGCGTTCATTTACAAATCAACCTCAGTATTCCAAATGCAGAAATTGATGGATATGTTTGTTAATTCTCTTTGGGTTAAACAACTAACCCACTCATTACTAATGAACTAATACAACATGCAGTGCATCTGTTTCATATCTGAACTAAAGTCATAATTTCACCTTTATTTCCAAATCCCCTTCTGGCACATGCTATAGAAATACTACACTGAAGCTTATTAACAAGCACTTCTTAATTCTTGATATTACAGTCTCTTTGCATTTATTGTATTAAAACACTGAAGGGCTTTTCAATGGCAGTGATGTGTGTGGGCACTGCCATAGTCACCTGGATAGCTAGCGAACACTGAACTTCCTGGTATAGGATATTTTTTCAAGATCGCTCTGGCAATTAGAGAGTAATTTCTTATTTTTTATTTTTATTTATTTATTTATTTATTTTTGTTTTGGGGCATCACTGCCTCTGGTGGTCATGGGAGCTACCCAGCACTGCTCCTGAGAGCCACCGCTGGATTTGAACCACCAAGCTGGCGGGCCACAGTCCCACACTCAACCACCGGGGCTCAGCCCGTGAGTATTTTCTCCTGGAAACTTTGAACCATTGTCTCTATAGATTTCTTCTCAAAGTTATCCAGAATGAACACAATCCTCATGCTATAAACGAATGCTAATTACAGAAAACATTTATATTCACTGGTAATCTCTTTCTCCTCCCCAGGAAAAATATCCCGATGTCTTCAAACGGAGATGAATTTGCATCCTTTAACTGTTTAAACATGCTGACATGGCCTTACTTCACAATAATTAGATGACTACACAACAAAGGTTGTATTAGCAATTTTGGCACTAACATTAGGTTTATTCATGCAGAGATAAAACCATAGTATACATTATTGAATATGCATTTTTCTGGCACACAACATTTTTTATTGTTTTGAGGGTTTGTATTTACTCCTATATTTTAAATTCATGTAATTAAATTTGGCTACTTAGTTGAATTTTTTAAGAGCAGTTTTGATCACTACTCATATTCGTTTATTCATCATTGCAGTTTACATTTATTATTTTCGCTTTACTTAGGGTCTGACACTGTTTAAAGTATTGGTGATGACAAAGATAGGAGAGCAAGTGATTTCTCTCTTTCTCTCTCAGTCTACTGAGGGAAGCATATTTAAATGAATGATGAAAAGCCCAACACACAAATGCTCAGATGGGGCTACTTGCCCCAGGAGCAGAGGGACAGGAAAAGATGGAGATTTGCCACCCCCAGCCCCAACAGCTTAGTGCAGATCAGCATTGCTTCTGGATACATTTAGGAGTAAATATATTTTCCGAGGCATCAATTTTGGTATACTTATGGACCTTTCACTTAAATAAAAGAATGTAAGTGAATTAATCGTTCCCTAAAATTCATGCAAGTTCTGTATTCACCATTCAAAGACTAGTTAATAAACTAAGGGAGAGTGATGAAAAGCAGCTTCCTTAACTTTCTTCACCTTTAAATAGTATTTATTTTGTTCTTGTTAAGAGTATACTCAGCAAAGCAGACACTCATTCAGTAGTTTCTCCCTGGACAGTTCAGTGCCATTGATGACATTCTTCAAGCTGTGCAGCCACTGACCCCCCTTCTTCGAGCTGTTTCCCCTCACCAATGTGAACACATTGCCTAGTAAGGTTCTATTCAATCTTTCAAGTTGCCATTGTCACTTTCATCTCTTGTAGATGGCGCTCAAAAAGAGCATGATGCTCCTGGGAGACTTTTTTTTTAACTAGGTAAGTCAAGCTATTGTTCCATCTTAAGATGAATTTAAGAGATAGTTTTGGCTGATAGGTTAAGGACAATCCCAGAGCAGTAGTTCCAAGGATTTGTCTGAGCCCACAAAGGCTAGAGTCTATGAGAACTTGAAATTATGTTCGGCACTTTCACCCTTTTGATCAGAATTCTTCTATAGAATCTTGTATCCAAATGTCCAATTACAGTAGCTGGATATCAACCAGCTCTTCTGGTTTCATGGCAAATAGTCATTTGTTTGTAGAGGCAATTAGCTACCTGTCCTGTGTGCTCTTGTGTCTGATTCTCATTCTTCTGTTGTTCCAGGAGACTAGAGATGACTTGTGCATTGTGTGGTCACTGCCAGATTTGTGAAGTCCCAGGAACTACACAATTAAGTAGGAGGTCAACAGAAGCACTCATTGTGGTCCTAGTTCAATTAACTGGGTTGTCCCATGAAGCCAGGACTTTCAACATTCAAACTAAGGAACCCAGTCCCATAAGGTATTTGTTTATACACAGGTGGCCTCAGCAGCAACTTTTTTTGTTTATTTTGTTATCATTGTTGTACTAAATATATCTATTGCATAACTTTTGCCAATTCAACTTTTAATTTTATTTATCATTTTATTGTCATAATAAATCTTATGACAATCCATCATTTAACTTTTTATAGGTGGACAACTTCTTGACAGCAATGATAATTGGCTTCATATTCAACCATTGATCTGCACCAACAAGATTAGAAAGACTTAATATGTGCTGGTATTTCAATACTTAAAGTCTTTCTGGTTCTTTTTAGCATTCCCTTTTGCAGGCTGCCATTAAATCAATCCAACTTGATGCAAATAAAAAATTTGTGTGAATAATATCTCACTGGGTATGCACTCTATTTCTTCCTTCTGTTGATTAAAAGTCTACAGGATGATCTCTTGAAGAGGCATTGAGAAGGTGCCTTTTATACCACATCCCTAATTTGAAATAATAAATTTCTCTGAGAAAAATGTGGTTCTTTAAAGCATTTTATTTTGGCATCATATAGCTTTTCCATGTTTACTCTTATTATTTGACATTAAAGTGTTTATTTTTATCTGATTTCCATTTAATTTCTTGGGTCAGAAGAGATAATTAATGCAATCTCTTTCATTCTGGCATTATAGTTATTTTATCTTACTGTTTACACCAGTTTCCAAAGATTACCACTTCCTCTGCCCTTCAGGACATCCAGAAAGGCACTTAGACATTCATTAAATATTTTCTTAATGTGTGGTAAAACAGGATGAGAGTATGTACATGTTTGGTCATGTGGTGCTCAACTCAATATCACAGCCACAGCTTTAGTGTGCATACAGTAGTACATTAGTATTTTAACCCATTTATGCTTATGAAACCCCCATGGTCAGTTAGTTCCAGACTGTGCTCTAAGGTGCTTCTGAACTGGAATCTTCTTGATGGCAGTTAGTGAGTTGCTGAGTTGAAGTGTTGGTAGTAAGTGTAGGTTATAATATGGGAGTTCAACAGAGAGATCAACCTTGATATCCCCCTAAGTAGAGATTCTTTGGTGAAGTATAAGCCTTATTGAGATTTTTCCAAGGCAAGTGCAAGGGACATAGAGTGGAAGACAAAACTCAGTGGAAAGCCAACTTTGAATTTTACTAGGTGAGGTGAATAAATAGAAGAAGAGACCTCTTGGATAACGTTGTGATGTGCTTGAGAGGTAGATAAAGAACCAGGCACACAGGTACCTGGAAAAATAAGATGCGAGAGTTTACAAGGTTATATCCATTGTAGAAATCAAGTTAAATGTGGACTGAACCATGTCACATGCGTTGGGCTTCCAGAGGGTTAAGCATGATCATGATAGTTAGGTTTATTGTGCCAACCTGGCCAATAGGAACATGTGGAACTAATTAGGTTGTAGCCTGATTGGAGGGCAAAGAGATAAACGGCTCTAAAAGGTCCCCACCCCCTACTGTCTCTTGCCCTCTGGCGACTGGAGAATGGTGAAGTGAGTGTGCTGCTGCTTCAGCTAGTTCTCGGCCCCAAACCATGAGCTACACTACTTTTGCAGCATGCCGACCCACGGATTATGTCTACAGAGCGTGAGGCTCCTTCAAGACCTGCTTTGCCAAGCTGCTGGTGCACGCATTGCTTGAACCTCGTATTGCTTGCATTTGATATGCTATCCAGGCCTGCTTTTCTAAGCTCCTGTACTACTGACTGTAACTGACTCACCTGTGGTTTGCTACCTGGGGGCAGACTCTGCTTGCCTTGCCTGAAGGAGGACTCTGATGCCTGCTTCCATGGCCTTGGATCTGGCAGCCAGTGTGAGTTGAAGCACATCCAGTATAGTAGCAGCTCCAGAGAAGTGAGGTGCACCGAACGCTCTCTACTGCTGTGTGGCTAATTAGCTGTTATATACCTTCTCGCTGTATATACCTATATATAAGCATATGTATGTAATCATAAGTGTCCTGGTTTTGTTTCTCTAGAGAACTCTGCCTAATTACAATGACTTCCACAACAATGTGCATGATGGTAGAACCCATTGCAGTGAGTGGGAGGTAATAGAGTGCAGACAGAAAGACCACATCCTTTGACTGAGGTCTTTGACTGAGACAAGAAAAGAGGAGAAATGGAAACTTTGGTAAAAGTCTGTGAACATGACATGCAAGAAGCACATCAGCTTGTGTGACCAAGAGGTGTGGAAGATATCAGGTGTGGAAGGTATCATTATAAATGAGGGGGAGTACAGATTGGGGACCCAGATCCCATCTGTAGGTGAAGCAACATTCTCTTATAGAAAGGTCGTGAGGAGGAGATGAGCCAGTCAGGGTACAGTGTAACAATGATAAAATATGCAACTTTCCTCTAGTTCTTCAATGCTTCCTCTCCCCTACTATCATGATCCCAATTCTACCTTCCAGATCCAGCTAGACCTAGGGATGTACACTGGTACAGATAGGAACCAGAAACATGGTGACTCCAGGACAGGTGATCCCTTCAAGACCAGTGTTAGAGTGGTAATACTGGGAAAGTGAAGGGAATGTGGATAGAAAGGGGGAACTGATGATAAAGATCTGCATATAACCTCCTCCCTGGGTCATGGACAACAGGAAAGTGGGTGAAGGGAGACATTTGACAGTGTAAGATATGACAAAATAATAATTTATAAATTATCAAGGGTTCATGAGAAAGGGGAGTGGGAGGGAATATGATAAGCTAATATCAAGGGCTTAATTAGAAAGCAAATATTTTGAGACGATAGCAACAAATGTACAAATGTGCTTTGCATACAATAGATGTATCTATGGATTGTGATAAGAGTTGTATGAGTCCCCAATAAAATTATTTAAAACAAAAAAGAGCCTGTGAGCCTGGGAACAGACTTCATAGAGATGAACCCTATCTATTGACGGCTATGTGACATAAATCAGGAATTTCCCTCTTTTGGTTTAAGAGTGTTTGAATTAAGAATAGTCAGGGTTGATAGAGCATTTTATGGAACCAGGAAGAGAAATAACGGTACTTCTTGAGGATCTCCTTGGAGACATATGATGGATTCTCATTCTAAAAGATCTTAACAAGCGAAGAGGGTCTTGTCCTTGTAGAGGCTCTGTAGCAGCAGTTCTCAACTCATGGGTCGTGACACCTTGGGGGATTGAACGACCCTTTAACAGGGGTTGCCCAATTCATAACAGCAGTGAAAGGACAGTTATGAAGTAGCAATTAAAATAATTTTATTGTTGGTGGGGGGTGGGGTACCACAACATGAGGAATTGCATTAAAAGGTCACGGCATGAGGAAGGTTGAGAACCACTGCTCTACAGGAAGAGGGCGCTTGCCTGTTTTGTTCATGGATGTCTGGCACATCATATGTCCTCAACAAACACTTAGAGAATTGATGAGTATTGGGGTAAGGTAGACAGGGGCAGTGATTTTATTTTGCAGAAGTATCATAATGGAAATTTCAGCTTCTAAAAGAATGAAGTTGAGATCATTATCTGAGAGTCCAGTGAAAACATTAAAGAAAGAGATGGACAAACAGTGCTGGATGTTTGAGTTGAAGGAGAGACTGCATGGAGAGTCCACTCTGACAAGCAGGGAGAAAGGAGATGAATCCACCTGGGAAAGAGTTTGCTGGGGTTGAAGGAGTGATGGCAGATTTAGAAAGTGAAAATACAGGAGATTCAGCTATACATGAATTTCAGATACACAATAATCCTTTTAAAAGTATGTATAACCAGTACAATATTTGACTGCCCTCATAGTAAAGCTAAGCTGAGAAGCAGGAGAGAGTCATTTGTAGGTCTATGCTTCTCTTAAAGTTCATGTAGAACTAGATTTGAGGCATTCCCTATAGAAAGTCCTAAAAGTCCACAACAGAGAGACAAAGAAGAGAAGTGAACAAAACATGAAGGAAATCACTCTCAAAAAGGTTATTTCGAAGAGAAGAAGATAGTACAGTGGTCCTTTGTCCCGTTTAGAAAAAAAAAAGATTGTTTTTCAAGGTTTTTTGAGGCAACATGCTTCAAAAGCTTTTCTGCTCTCACAGGAAAAAAATATATTCTGGGGAAGTTTTGAGCACAGGCAGATTAGAAATTTAATTTTGAAAAACATTGCTTCTTGCTAAGACCTTTTGTCCTCTCACTTGATCAAACATTGCTATTTTGCTCTAGCTATAAATCATACACTACACAATAAGGAAAAAGCCATGTAAGATCTTTATTATGCCTTAAAATATTTATCCAGACTGAATAGCTAATGAAAGAGGAAATAACACTGTACCACTTCAAAACCACTGGTCAGGACTGCACGTGGACATGGAACCAACATTGTGTCCCCTTGCCTAATTCAAGCAGTGTGCTGTGTAGTCATGATTCACTTTGTATGTTTCTTGTGACTTATCTACTGCAAAACAGAACATAATTTAGATTCAGAACTGGGAGTCCCTATTTTAAATAACATGATAAGATTTTCCTCCTCCTGTGTTTACTTAGATCAGGCATGTTCTTTCATTAAAAAAATACTTTTGCATGTAATCGGGATAGAGATAGTTCTATACAAATATTCAAGGGTTATGATGTCATTGCAATAGAGATATTTTTCATGTTTGATCTCTCACAGTTCTCAAGGCCGTTGCCCCTTCTAATTTACCACAGCTGGTAAGAAAGACCAACCTCTTCCATCCCTGGTCAATGGTGGAAAAATCAGGCTGGAATGAACAAATAGAAAGTAGGGAGCAGGAAGCCAGAAGTGTACCTGCCTACACTTCTAACCTAGGTCCCTAGGCTATACTTCTTCCTCTTGGGGTTCTTTTGATTGAATACTATGTGAAAAACAGAACTACGTGGCTGGAATTGTGATACAAAAGTAAGCGAGCCAGTGTCTTAATATACAAAACTCTGGTGACACTGTGATGACATCTTGAGTGCCAATTCAAAGGTCATGGGTTTGAATCCATCGATGCCCAGGGAGAAAAGCTGGCCATCTGTTCCCGTCTGATCAGCAACCCCATGAGGATGTTCTGCTCTTTCCCACAGGACATTCTGGGTCGGTGTCACCCCAACAACAGCAGGCTTTGGTTTCATATACTTTAATATAGAACTGATTCTCTGTATACTGTGTCTTATTTAAAATGATTTGCTACATAATCGGCCGTGCTTGAGAAATAGACAAGCAAGGAAGTACAAATAGGGGGAGGTTGATGAGAACCTATTCTATCACATGGATAATAAATGAAATATCCTTCCAATGAGGATGATGTCTGTTGGACTAGCAAACCTGAGACAGTTTTTATCTATGCTGACAAGGGGTAGGGAGATAAAGCTTCTCATGTTCATCTCTTTTTATCTTCTGCGCTAATGCAGTCCCCCACTACCACAAATTATGCAGCCAACTTTCCCACATTTGGGGAAATCACAGGAGTTAGCACATCCGGAATGCAATGGATAAGCCTCACCCTGGGAAAACCATTTCCTGATTGTGGTAGTTCCCCTGCCAGGTAAGTATTACTTCTCATGTTCTTCTTATGGTAATCTTTGTACAAAGCAATATCCAGAGTCTAGGTATCAATAGGCTTGAAGTGTTCACAACCTTTATCTTCTCACATGCATTTTTTTATACATCTGGGTATACATTTACTTATATATAATATACTATATAAATATACATTTAGTCCAAAGGAATGTGCTTAATATAAATAAGCATGAATGTATAAAATTATTCATAGCCTTTGCAATGAATGACACTCCCAAACCTGATAAAGTCCTCATTGAGGGGAGAGCTCAATCCTTCTGTTGCCCATCTATATGGTAAGACACTGTGTAGCTATTGAATCCAATTTCTTTAAAGAAAGCTGATGAAAATCATGATAGATGAGGTGGGTAACAAAAACAACACCATTGTGCCAACATAAACCAAAATCCATTTTGAGTTCATTTTCTGGAAAGACAGTGGTTAGGCATGGTCACGTGACCTATTTCTACTTCAAGGCTTATCCTAAAAAGTCTCGTTGTGACCCTGGAAGACAGAGTAGTGGGGGCCTCCTCCGTGGGGTTTCCTATGCTGAGCCCTTTGTGGATGCGCACTGCCAGACCTTTCTCTGACGGAATGGTTGGTGGATTCAAGATACCCACCGTTAGGCTAGCAGTCAAGAATGTAACCACGGTATCGCCGCGTCTCCTACAATTACCAACAGGAGATCATTTGTGCTTTCTCTCCTTGCACAGAAACGGTGGCGAATATCAAAGTGACTGGGAGTGATAAGACTGACCTCAAGGAGGCTTTCCCTGGTACGTCCCTGGACGAATACACTCTCCCCCAAACAAGTGAGTACTCAGCTATTGTCACAGCGTGGCCATTGACGCAGGGTTCTTTGGGCTCAGCCCTAACTCACAGTGACTCCAAGTATGACAGAACAACACCTGGCCAGGTCCTGCACCGTTGTCACTATTGTGACATTTCAGCCCAGGGTGGCAGCCACTGTGTCAAACCATCTCATTGGCGGTCTTTTTTTTTTTTTTGGCTAACCCTCCACTTTAGTAAGCTTGCTGTCCTTTTTCAAGGACTTGTCCCTCCCCAGAACATGTTTGAAATACATGAGACCAAGTCTCGGCCAGCCTTGATTCTAAGGAACATTCTGGTTATATTTCTTCTGAGACAGATTAATTCATCCCTCTGGCAGTCCATGACAGTTTTAATATTTTTATGCAAGACATAATAATAATTCAAAGGCATCAGTACTTTTCTGGTCTTCTTCTGGTCTTCTTTAGTCATTTTCCAGCTTTCACTCCCGTATGAGGTGACGGAAAATACCATGGTTTTGGGTCTGGCACACCTCGCCTTCCAAAGTGGCAGAGTTATGTTCTGCTTAGATCTTGTTCAGACTTGATAGACAAGGAGATGACATTTTCAGCAACAAAACAAATCCCATGGATTCTTACTATGCTTGTTCATGGCAAAGAGAAAACTGAACATATGGTTTTTGACGTCTCCAGCATTTGTGTTCCAGAGAGTACTTTAGTTCATCCATTGGTGCCCAGATAGGAGCATCCTTCATTTAGGCTCTTTGGTGACTCTGAGAGGCTTCCTGAACACATTGCTATGGCTACCATGTACTGCCATCTCTTGTGGGCCTTTTCTGAGTACCATGGAATCAGCAAATTGGCACTGTGCTTTCAAATGTAAGCCTCTCTGTTATATTTTCTCAGTTTCAACCCTGCCACTAAATAGAAACATGTCATCATTTCAGAGTTAGTGTAATGTGCTCCTTGCACAGAGATATGCAATCTGTTTCATTTATTAAGGAATTAATTTTTCTAGATAAGTAATCACATTTAATTAAATTAGGAACATCAATTTAATATAGTCTGATGCTACCATTGGAATATTTCCTAGCTCTGAGTGTGTTTTTTTCTTGAAATTAAAGTGATTACTCTAAAATAGTTTATTAAGAGTCCTTTGAATGAGGGAAGGTGAGAAATTTTTGTTGCATCAGTTTTATTAACCAAATAGTTAATATCTGTGTCTCATGATATGTTATCACACTTGACTTTTATAATCGCCATTTAGCCATGTTATATATCATGTTACTTAAGACTATTCTTATTGATGAGCCCTGGCGGCAGAGTGGGTTAAGTCTTGGGCTGCTTGATGAAAGGTCAGTTGTTTTAACCTACCAACATTCACTGGGATGAAAGGTGAGGATGTCTGCTCCTGTAAAGATGAACAGTTTTGAGGGTGGAGGTATAGTGGAATAGAAGGGGGAGGGAACCAATTTCAAAGATCTACATATAACCTCCTCTCTTGAGTATGGACAACAGGGTGGGCACTGGACAGTGTATGATATGAGAAAGTAATAACAATTTGTAAATTACTAAGGGTTTGTGGGGGAAGGGAAGTGGGAAACTGGTACTGGGGTCCTAAGTGGAGGGAGGATGTTTTGAGCGTGATGATGGCAACAAGTGTGCAAATGTGGTCTGCATACAATTGACATATGTATTGATCATGATGGGAGTTGTATGCGCCCCCAATAAAATGATTTATTTTAAAAAAGGAGGGGGAAAGAGGACCTTATACCAAGGGCTCAAGTAGAAATTATTTGGAAATGAGGATGGCAACATGTGTACAAGTGTGTTTGATACAAATGATGTATCGAATGTTATAAGAGCTGTAAGAGCCCCCAATAAAATCACTAAACATAAAATAAATAAAATTTTAAAAAGCAAAAAAAAAAAAAAGATGTACAGTTTTAAGCAGCCATCTAGTAGAGAAGCAACAAATTCCACATAGAAGAAGCACTACAGCCTGAGCGACCTTGAGGTGTCATCTGAAATAGATAATGAAATGTAAAAAAAAAAAAAAAAGCAACCGAGTGAATGGGAAGAAGCATGGATGTAGTGGAGATCCAGAACCCACCTGTAAGAGCATCGGACAGTTCCTCACAGAAGGAACAAAAAGAAGGGATGATATCACCAGGGTCCAGTAGAGCACTGATGAAACATGTAACTATCTTCTAGTTCTCTAACATTTCCTTCCCCTACTTTTTTGGTTTGAATTCTACCCCATTAACCTTGTTACACTTGCATATGATCATCGGTGAAATTAAGATAGTTTGATGCATGAAAGCCTATGGAGGTAACCCCCAGAAAAAGCAATAGAGCAGTGATTTCCTGAGGGTACAGGAAGGTGGAAAGGGGAGGAAGAGGAATGATTACTGCTTAAACCCACCCAAGGGGAGTGAAAAAGAGAATTGTAGGTGAATGGATATGTCAGGTAGTGTAAGATAAAGATAGACAGACAGACATGCACACTCACAGTAGATACTTGAGTATAAGCCAACCCAAAATTTTAGGGTTGGCTTATATTTGAGTATATACAGTGCACACACAATAATAAGGGCTGGGAGAAAGGGGGGAGAGGATAAGGGGGAGCAAATATCAAGGTGGTCCAGAAGGAGAATGCTTTGAAATTGATTTTGGTAACAAGTGTACAATCCTGCTTGGTATGACTGAAGTATAGGATGCTATGATATCTGTAAGAGCTCCCAATACAATGATTAAAAAATAACAATAATAAAAAATAGCTGAAGTGTTTTAGAAACCCTGGGGAACAGTTCTCTGGGGAGTTGAGATGAGTCAGAATCAACTAGTGGGCAGTGACTGTTTTGCTTTATTGGATTCCTAAGACTTTGCACACTAATTGTGGCACATTCAGATTTATATGCACAATCATGTTTGTAGTTAGTATAATTACTTTTATTTTATAAACTTTATAGACAAAGAACTGGTGCCAAAAAGCTTTTAATTGAACCAACACAGTTTTGGCAAAGTCGTTTACCTGGCTCGCAAGGGGAAGAAGGAGGCACACCTGAATCCGGACCACTCACAGAGAAGCTACTTCCTTACAAGCAAGTGGCTTGATGAAGACTTGGGTATGGTCAGTGTAGGAAAAGGAACTGTCATCTCCCTTCATTCTGGAGGGTCTCTAGGAAGACCGAGTACTAGAACTGGGAGGGAGGGATTCTTGGAGACTCAGTTGCCCAGAACATCTTTTATCCAAGTAGTCCTCACAGTAACACTCCTAGAATCACTTGGCACAAAGTAGGTCTGTTGAGTCAAACTGGACAATGGGATGCTCTAAGGAAGGCCAGTGGTGCTGTAGGGAGGTGTGAGTCTTAGAACCCCAGGATGGGGAGTGTACAGAACCATGTCACTCTGCAAAGCCTGACAGCCTCAGAAACCTTATGTTGGTTGCTATCAGCTGAAATTAATTCAACGGCAGAGGGTTTGGGTGTATAAATTAGAAAAGACACTCTGGTGCACAATGGTTAAGTGCATGGCTGCTCCCCCAAAGGGGCACTTAGAACTCACCATCTGCTCAGTGGGAGAAAGATGCAGTCGGCCTCTGTACAGATGACAGCCTTGGGAACCATATATGTCCAGAGGACTCAGTCCTATTGGTTTGCTGCGAGCTAGACTTGACTGAGGGCCACGGGTTTTGCTCTGTTTGGGTATTTTGGCTATATGTTGTCGTGAGCTGCTGTCGCTCTGTGCTTATTGATGATGATCCCAAGTGTGTAAATCAGTACTTCTCCCAAGTGATCAGAAGTCCTTTCAGAGGCAGATTGCCAGACCTGTTTTCATAGGCTCCTCTGGGCGGCCAGTCGAGGAGTTGAGCACTTAGCCTTTTCTGTGTCACCCAGCGACTTGCTGGCTACTTAGAGGCCAAATCAAAGAGCATGGCCACAGGGCTGAGGAGTCATGACTCTGTCCCCAAGCAAGAGGTCCTGGAGAAATTGGGCAGTAACACAGAACACTTTACTCCTCTTCTGAAGAGAGTACTTTTTTTTTTAGGTGCACAGTCCCTCAGAGGGACTAGTTTTCAATGATGGAATCATAGCCTCTATAGGAGTCCATGGAGTCCAATCTGGAGTTAACTGTACCATATATATGCGGAGTTGAAACCATTGCTAAAAAGCCACAGGAAAAAGAAAGAAAGAAATCTTTAGAACACTTTGAATTACAAAAAAAAAAGTGCCTAGTGTATTATCTAACATAGTCTATTGATTTAACAGGAAAAGGAGCTTATCTTTAAAATTTGTGGCCCACCCAGCTGTGAACAAATTTTGAATGATGTCCTTTGAGGACTATGCTTCAGTGAATTCTACCACAATTTAGTTTTCTTTGCTGAAGTTTTATTTCCACATCACCATCTCCCTCATGGAAAAATAAATCTTCATTCACTCAGCAGAATTAATCACTAACACTCCCCCCCCACCCCACCTCCCATTTCTACTTGAAGCAATCACTTTCTTCGAATTTTTGGCCATTATTTCCTAAAATTGTCAAAAGAGGACATTTCATTTGATTTGTTAGTCTTTTCATGTTAAAATTGCTTTAATATTTCTTTTAATGAAATCTTACTAGGCTTCCATCTTTGAGCCTGAGGAATTCAGTTTAATGTCTTACATCACAAGATTATATGTCTGATAGAACGATGGTTCTTATCAATTAGTGAATAAATTAGCATATCAAAATTTAAATGACATGAAGAAGAATATGCTTTAAAATGTAACTTCCTTTTAATACATTTTGAGAGATACTTTGTAATCTTTATTTCTTTCATATTTGAGATACTTGTTCCTGCTTTCCTAGTGTGCTAGTATGATCCTGTCTTCATCGAACTCTAGAGTGTAAATATTGTGACTTTATTGATGTATCACCTACTGTGTTTGGTACGGTGTGCCATGTGCAGTGCATAGTAAATAGAATTGTGTTTTCAGCTGTTTACTCACTGAGCTGGGAGGATGTTGCAATAGTTGACATTTGATACACAATGCCTGTTTTACACCTGGGGACCACCTATTTGGATGTGATGGAGAAATGTGCAGAAAATGCCCATGGTTGAATTCTTATCTCCTACCCTGCAATTGTGAGGTGGGTGCAGGACTGGGCAGTGTTTTGTTCTGCTGTATAGAGGGTCGCTATAAATCTGAACTAACTGAACAGTACCTAACAAGAGCAACAACCTGCTACCGTACATTACAGCGCTTGTTACAGTTTATCCTCAAAGTTAGGTCCAGGGGCACTCTTCTATAAGTGTTCAGTATCTGTCCCTCATTTACAATTGTTCAGTCATGCTAATTGGGGTGACACAGCTACAGTGAAGCCATGTCCTCTTGGAGAAGCTACATGGGGAAGGAGTGAGAGAATCCTGGAGCTAAAGGCTTTTGCAAGTCTGAGAATCCCGTACCTTTATTCTCTTTGGGTCATGCCTAAGGTGTTGTGTTAGTCCAGGTAGACTAGAGGGACAAATTTCATAGACTCGCATATAGATATTAGGAAAAGGTTTATATACAAGAGGAACAGGACACTGAAAACAGTCCAGTTCAAAGTCATAAGTCCGATATTAACCCATATGCCTGAAATCAGTGTATAAAGTCTCCTTCCAATTCACAAAGTCACAGGTCAGTGGGTTCAGAATCCCGGCGCTGGGGTCTCCCCATGGCTTCTCGTTTCCAGGGCTCAGGGTCTATCAACAGCATGCTGCTCCAGCTTCAGCGGTCTGGTTCCATCAGGGCAAAGCCGTGTGGTCTTTCCTCCGGCTCCTCCAGCTTCTCAGATGCTGTCAACTTGTCTTTTCCGTGACTCATCGCCTCTGAGACTAACTCCCAACAACTGGGGAAGATAGTTTCTCATCTTCACGAGGGAAATAACGCAAGATTTCCCAGAAGTCTCATGAGAAAGCCATGCCCACATAGAGACCTCATTGGCTACTTAATGGCCATCTCCAGATTAACAGGTTAGACTCCACCCCCACATTTCAATCATAAAATTAACATAAGCACATGACTGCCACAGGTGTATCTTGTAAGGCTCTAGCACATGAATATCTAATATGCAACAGACATGACAGATGTTATCACTTTCAATGACTGTCCTGGGAAGTAAGACAATTATCTTCAATTTCAGGTAAAATCCTCTGAAGTAAGATCTCTATCCCCATTTTCAGAGGAAGTTAGACATCTATCTCCACTTTCAGATGAATACTTCAACTGGTCCAAAAAATGAAATAGGGTTTCAGACTTAAATACATGGCACAAAGTAAAGCTGGGACTCCAATCCAAGTTTTCAACAATTAGAGTCTGGCTCTCACAATGCCTTGCTCTATGTCTGAGAAAATCAAAAAGCTGTGGAAACTACTGTTAGTTTGAGATGGTTTCTCAGTGTGGAGATGATGAACAGGATCACACTTGGGGGAGGAGAATATGTTTACTGAATTTGGCCATACCGGGATCTTCCTGTCACAAGCACTCGGGTGTGCACAATCTCAGTGTGGATTCCAGGACTGAATTAATGGAGAAATGTCTGGATTTCGAAACACTGCTTAGATGAGAGAGAATGGTAGCAGAGGATGAAGTTAATGGTTGGATGAAGTTTCCCATTTTTCAGTGTCTCTGCTCCTCCAAGCAAATCTGTTGAGCATCATTTAACATTGAAGATTATAGCATCAGCTTTCTGAAGATGAAAAATCTACTCTCTAATGTACTAAGTGGAAACTTTGGGGGAATTAAAAAAAAGGAAATATTTTCAAGAAACAGAGTAAAGTCTAACAGGCATTCTGAAGTATGAATTTTTAGTCTTTCCTTTGACAGTCCACGAAGAACTAATTTTTATTTAAATAAATCAATTTTTCTATACTCATATTGATTCCTCTTCTGGAAAAATATTTTTTAATATAGTGTGTATAGTGAGATTAAATTTTTGATCTTTCTTAGAAAGGATGGACTTTAATACACTTCATTTTTGAATTCTTACATTCTATGACAAAAAATAAAATTATTCTGAGGAAGTGTCAAGTTTCTTATGCAAGCATTGAAATTCTGTGGAAAGACACAAATGAAAATCTTGGAATCTGCTTGGGGATTCCTCATAAGATATGTACTATATAAAAATCAAATGAAGTATAATGTATTTTTGGAAGCATAGTATACATTAATAGCTCATGGAATCTTTGTACCATATAATCAATGATCAATTTACACTTGAATTAAATATATTACATGTGCTTAGTTCAATTTTTTCAAGATATGAATGAAATCCATGTTATTTTATTCTACTAGTTAGTCCAAACAGGAAATGGGCAAATCAGTTCTTTTTCTTTCTATCTCATTTTTTGTTTTTTTTAAATCATTTTATTGGTGGTTCGTACAACTCTTATCACAATCCACACTACATCCATTGTGTCAAGCATTTTTGTACATTTGTTTCCCTCATCATTCTCAAAACACTTGCTTTTGAGCCCATGATATCCACTCCTCATTTTCCCCCTCCTCCCCCATGTACCCTTGATAATCTATAAATTACCATTATTCTGTTATATCTTAAACCCCTAGACATCGCCTTTCACCCACTTCTCTGCTGCCTGGCCCCTATGGGGGAGGGTATATATAGATTCTTGCAATCTGTTCTCATTTTTCTACCCCACCTTCCTTCCACCCTCCCCATATCATTCTTCTCTTGACTGGTCCTATGGGGTTCTTCTGTCTTGGATTCTCTGTATTTCCAGTTCCTATTTGTACCAGTGTACCTCCTCTGGTCCAGTCGAATTTGTAAGGTACAATTGGCACCATGATTGTGGGGATGGGATGTAGGAAGCATTTAAGAACTAGAGGAATGGGCTGAGCCCTGGTTGTGCGCGGGACTGCGGCCCACTGGGATGGAGGTTCAATTCCAGCTCCACAGAGCAAAGGCTGGGTCTCCTACTCCCACCAACTGAGGGCAGTGATGCCCCCCCCCCAAAAAAAAAGAACTAGAGGAATATTGTATGTTTCATTGTTGCTACACTACACCCTGACTGCCTCATTCCCTCCATGAACCTTCTGTAAGGGAATGTCCAGTTGCCTACAGATGGGCTTTGGGTCTCCACTCTGCACAACCCCTCATTCACAATGAAATTATTTTTTGTTCTTTGATGCCCGATAGCTGGTCCCTTTCTCCAGGAGGCTGTGCTTCTTCCGTAAGGGATTCGTTCCTTCTCAGATGGATGTCCACTTATTATCTTCAAGCCGTTAAAAATCTCAGGCACTATATCTTTTGATAGTCAAGCTCAATCAGTGTGGTTGAAGATTGTAAAAAGATAGGGGCAGTTCTCTACCTGACTATTATATGTATATGAGTACACATTTGTGTGCATCTGAGTGTATGTTTCTTCTTTATAACATGTACGAAAATGCCTGAGACTCTTACTTCTAAAAAGGGTAGGAAAATATTTTTCCATAAAAATTTGCAAATACACCCTAATTTTCCAGCTTTTTAGTGAATGTCCTTAATAGGATTTAGAATTTGGGCTATCAGTTTTTCTTATATCCTTCTTCAATGATTACTCTCTGATTATTTATGAGATTTGTGCACTCCAAATAGCTATGTCCAAGACTTAATCTCCAATGACTGTGAAGATGATTCTTTTAGGGTTCTGTAGAGAAGTAGTGTGAGTTTTTAAGGAATTGGTCACAAGTTTATGAAAGCTGGAAAGTCCAATATCTGAGGTTAGGTAAGAGGGAGAGAATTGTGGCAGTATTGCACTTGTTCTCTTGTTGGTGAGTTGATGTAGGAGAGAGAGAAATTCAGGAAGGCTATCGATTAAGAGTCTACAGGTAGACTCTACCTTCTTGAAACCTCTAGTTTTGCTTTTAAGATCTTCAACTGATGGGATGAGTTCCACCAACATTATGCTTTACTTGAGGCCAACTGGTTTAAATATTAACTGAAGGAAAATATTTCATAACAATATGTAGACTGGGGTTTAACCAATGTACTTAGACTAGCAAAGTGGCCCATCAAGTTGAACATCCAAACACACTTATTAGGAAATAACATTTTTGCAAAGGTAACATGCCTTCATCATACTGGAACATATGGGACTGTACTCCAATGTGACTGGTGTTATAAGAAGGGAAGAATAAACAGAGATAGGCACACTGGGGAGAATGTCACATGACCACAGACAGTGACGTGACATGTATTCAAGCCAAGAGATGGCAAGGAATAGGAAAAACTGCAGGAAGTTAGGAAAGAGGCATGGGGCAGACTCCCTCAGGGTCTCTGGAAGGAACCAACCTTCCCACCATCTGGATTTTAGATTTCTGGCCTATAGAAATGAATCACTTGTTGAAAGAATCTACTACATTACACCACTTACTTTGTGGAATTCTGTTAAGGCCGACCTGGGAAGTGAACACACTACCATAAGATGCTCAGGTTTTCCATACTTTAAAAGTATCCAAAGAATTTATTTAAGCCAATGCCTGATCTTATCCTAGAGTATATGAATTAAATTGGGTAATAGCAGGTAGGGCCTTGTCTGGTGCACATGATCAAATATATAGCTGCTAACTGGAAGGCAAAGGCTCCAACCCATCCAGAGGCCCCTCTGAAGACAGGCCTTGTGCTCTGCTTCTGGACGATCATGGCTTTGAAATCCCCTGGGACAGTTCTACTCTACATGCAGGGGATAGCTGCGAGTCAGAATTCACTGGTCAGCTCCTGACAGCTGCTGCCTTCTTGGGGCGTTAACTTCTTTCTGAGAAAGATGCTGAATATTTCTCTCTTGCACACTTCTTCGATTTTCAGCTAGCTTAGATTGCTGTCTGGCTCTGGTTCCAGCTTATGGATGGGAATGATGTGCCCTTCCAAATTCCTTCTGAACTTGGATCCACGCATCCCTGGACCCACCAGACTGTGATCTCTCAGCTTCCTGGTTCATTTCTCGCTTTATCTCCAGCATGTGAATGAGTCAGAAGAGGCATTGGACCCATGGACTTGTGTTAAGTTAGGCTTTGTTGCTATCTTGATATGAGAATAAATTTCTTCCTTACATGTTTGTCTACGAAACTCAGCCTAACATATCTTGTGAATTGCTATGGTTAGAGATCTATAAACAGGAGAGCTTTGTCCTGACTTCTGATACTAGGTCTTGCTAATAAGATAAAAAAATAAATAAATTGACAGTTACAAGCAATCATCGTCGTCTAAATAGGCTTGAATTTAGACGGCCAGAATGTCTCTTAGAAGCAAGATGGCAAGACTTCTTCTCGTGTACTTTGGATGTGTGCAGAAGTGATGAGTCTATGGAAAAAAACGTATATTGGTAAACAGAAGAGCATCAGGGAAAAGACACACCTTCATCAGGAAAAAATGACACACATGCTCCAGCCATGGGCTCCAGCATAGCAATGGTGCAGACAGCAAAGGACCTGACCATTCTTTACACAGACTTGTGGTGCTATGATCAAAACAGAATCCTTGGCACCTAACCATAAAGCAAGGTTGACTTGAAAGCATATGTTTAAGAAAATGTATGTAATTTTTCCCCAAATAAAACTTAATAGATTTAAAGAGTAGAGAAATTAAAAGCCATACCCTCTGATCATTTTTCAATCCCAGTAAAAGTAAAATTAGGTTCCAGATTTGTACAACACATATTTAAACTACTTGGAAAAGAAGAATAATAGATTTATATAAGTTGTAGATCAAAGAAGGGAAAAATGAGAAGTATAAGCTATTTAAAAAGTAGTGAAAACATTCCCCTACGAGAAACTATTTGACACAGGGAAAAGTCAGAGCATGTACAGTCTTAAATATCTTCAGAAAGATAAGAAAGAAAAACAAGTATTTGGAGTAGAGAGACTTAGATATTCATTTTCAAAAAGATCAATATTATGCCCTTGGGAAACGTACTGAGAAAAAGATGGGAAACTAATGAGAAAAGATGAACTAAAATTATGTGATTATGAATGTCTAAGGAGATCTCATTTCCAAAATCTTAGAATGAGGAGAATTATAAGAGAAACCTTTTGCAACCCTAGGAAAACAAACAGTATGAGCGAATGTCTTTCTGTCAAAACCTAAATTCCCCAACTGCTGTCAGAACTTGTGGGAATTTCATATAGGTCAATTACCATTAAAGAAATTCCAAAGGTAATGGAAGTCATCAAAGACAGATGGAATATGTGATAGGTGAAATTATTATTTAAAAATATTCACTAATTCAGGTAGCACAGTAGATTATTGGTTCTTCTGCTAACTATAGGGCAACAGTTTGATCCCACCCATTGTTCCCTAGGGGACAGATGAACTTGCCGCTCCAGCAAAGTCGCATTCTCAGAAACCCCTAGGACTCCTGCGTGCACCTTTACTGCATAAAGTATCTACTGTCCTCTTACCTCAAATTTGAAACACAAATTCACTGCCATAGCATCGATTCATAGTCACCCTATAGGTCAGGATAGAACTGCCCCCGTGAGCTTTTATTTGTTAATCATTTTATTGGATGTTCTTACAGCTCTTATCACAATTCATCCATCCATTCATCCATCCATCCATCCATCCATCCATCCATCCATCCATCCATCCATCCATCCATCTTTTGTGTCAAGCTTTTTGTACATACATTGCCCTCATCATCTTCAAAACATGCTCTTTCTACTTGAGCCTTTGGTGTCAGCTCATTTTTTTCCTTTCGCTCCCACCCTCCCTCCTCATGAACCATGGATGCTTTATAAATTCTTACTATTTTCAGGTCTTAAGGACCTCTGTCTCCTTCTACCCACTTTTCTGCTGCCCAGTGCAAGTAGAAAGCTTCCTTCATCTCCTGGAGAGGGGCAGGCAGCTTTGTACTCCTGAAGGTCCTTGCAGTTAGTAGCCCAAAGTCCTATCACTGACCACCAGGCCTCCCTATCCCATACCCATAGCTTTATTTGTATGGGGATTTCCTTTCTCTTGCTTTTGTTGACTCCTTTAGCAGAACCCTGTAGAATATGGAGCTTTTTCTCTTGGCCTTGGCTTACAGATAGAAACTGTGTCCCTAGACATAAAACGAGGGCAAGGAAAAGGCAGGGAATAAAGCAACAAGCTATACATAGTTCCAGGTCTAACAGCTGACTGTTGTGAATGTCCCCCAACCAGGTCAGATGAGGTGCCACGTAAGAAGTCTATTTTCTGGATTCACAGGGACCTCGTGGTTTTGCTCTCATTGGTCGTCTCTTGTACTTCCCTCTTGGTTTGTTTGCCTCTGGGGAGGTCAGATTGGTCCCCCTCCCTGCATTGGCCACACGGAAGGAAAGATATATATTCAGGGTGTAGAAGAGCACTGATGAAACACATAACTATCCTCTAGTTCTTTAATATTCCTTCCCCTTAGTTTTTGTGGCCTTAGTTTTCCTTGCAAATCTTGCTACACTGTATGTGTATGTGTGCATGGACAATGAAGATTTCATTTTGTTTTGGGCACCACTGCTCTCCCGTGGTGGAAGTAGGAGGCCCAGCCCCACTGCTGGAATTGAACTTCTGTCCCAGTGGGCCGCAGTCCCGCGCACAACCACTACGCCACCAGGGCTCAGCCCAATAATGAAGATTTTTTTGATACACAAAATCCAAGACAGATACCTCCCTCAGAAACAATACTTTGAGTTACAATTTCCTGAGGGCACAGAAAGAGAAGGGAGCAGGGAAGAGAGGAAGGGAGAAGCAACAGTAATGATGAGTGCATAACTCCACTTGAACAGAATTGTAGGTGAATGGATATATCGGATGGTGTAAGGTATGGCAAAATAATAATAAAACATTATAATAGGGGTGCATGGGGTGGTTAGGTGGAGGGTGCTGATATCAAAATGTTTAAGAAGAAAGTATTGAGAATGATGATGACAGCAATTTGATAAAAAGAGATGTGCTTATTATATGCACACTTAACCTGCTCTCTATCTTAAAACTCAAAGTCGACTTCCCTGGATGCCTGTCTTAATGACTTTCCCTATCTCCTTGAAACCGTGGGTCCTGCATTCCACTTTTCTCTCCAGGTCAAATGTTTTCTTTAAGTAGCAGCACAGAGTCACACTCTTGAGAGTAGAACTGTTCTATTACTCTGTGTCGGTAATATTACTGTAGGTCTATTATGGATATTTCTCATACTCTAAACCCTAAAAGGAAAAAAGGATGTTCAAAAACTAAGATTGTAAAATAAAAAGTTTAGATCACAGTGCGAACACGACCTCTTCCAAGTCTCTTGTTCATAAGCACAGAGCTCATTTTCACTGCAGTTCTATTTAATATCTGTGAAAAGCCAGCATTAATTTTCTCAGGCAGGCACACATTTTCAGGGCACAGCTATGTTGCTTCTGCAACTTGAAGATGACTAAATTTGCACTATGCCCGCATTGAAGCTGCTTACTAAAGAAAAGCAGATATGCGAGAGTCAAGGAAATGAATGAGCTTTCCTCAGAAAGCTCATACCAGCCTTCCATGCGCTTCTTCTCTAAGAAAATGTTTGTAAGTTATTCTGTCGACAGATAAATATATCTTTTTTCACTTCCCAATTTTGAACTACAAGTAAATGAAAACAGAAGCTTATAACTATCATCTGTGCTTTTAAAACTTAGTAAAACCTTTTTCAGAGAGTACATAATTTATATAATATCCCCAACCTTAACTCTTTCTAAGGCAGCTAGAAAATTCTTCAGTTATGTGTTCTTCCTTTGAAGTACAGATATGAGATACAAATATGAGATAATCTATGCTGAAAGTCCTGAAAGTAAAGACAGATTTTTTTAAAACTATTTAGGATGAGCACATTACCTAATGTATTTCTTGACTCAGGTTTTCTTTTATTTAGATAAGTCCCCTGAGTTCCATCTACCTGTAAATATGTATGTTCCTTTTCTTCTTGTCTCTGTAATATATTCCATCAGTGGTCTATGATTAGCATTTGGGATTTATGCTAACACTGAAATCCTTAGAATTTATGTTAGCTCTAACATCATTATAATCATCTATATGTTGTGGTTTTATAAATTATTTCAGCTTAAGGAATTATTTTCAATCAAACTAAACTTCCATTCTCAAGCTGAGTTTATATCTTTACATGCAATATTATCTACCTCAGAGCTATGAGCTGATTTGTTTTCCCTATTCACCCCAACAACTTTAGTGGTAAATACCTCTGTGAACTAAACTGGATGGAATATGCAAGAATCAATATCACAAAAAGAGATGATGGAGAAGCCCAATATCCACACTGAAAATCAAGCCACAGAAAGGCTGTTAAACAAATTCTCAATTGATCCTTTATAAGTTCAAGTTGAAGAAAATGGAAATAAACTTATGAGAGTCAAAATTATGACCTTGAGTATATCTACTTGGAACCTAGACACCATCTTAGCAATAGATTTGATTCATCAGATTCTAAGGATCTACCATGAAAAGTTGTGAGAGGTCATTAAAACCATCATACACAAAGCAATAAAGATATGCAAAGTCCAAAAAAGAAGACCGTTAAAATGGATATCGGAAAACTATTGAGATTTGCTTTAAAGCACAAAGTAGCTAAAGTGTATGGAAGGAATGATGAAAAAGTTAAATCTTCTGAACAGATTTCACAGGGTGAACTAGAGAAGACAAGATAAAGTATTATGAAATGTGCAAAGGCATGGAGTTAGAAAACCCTAAGTAATTAAGAAAAAAGTCAATTTTCAATTTACAGTACTGAACATTGTGTGGACTGAATGTTGAAAGACAAAGTAAGAATGAAATGAAAATGGAAAGAATACAGAGAATCACCAAAATGTTTGGTTGAAGTTAAATCATTTCAGAAGCTAGCATATGACCAAGGACTGATGGAATTGAAGGAAGAAATTCAAGTTATACTCAAGGCATTGGCAAAGAAAACAGTTTCCAGGAATTGATAGAATACCAGTTGGCATGTTTCAACCAATGGATGCAGTACTGGAGGTGCTTACACATGTATGTCGAAAAATTTGGAAGACATTTGCCTGGTTACTCAATTGGAAGAGAGTCACAATCTAAAGAGGCGAGACCCAATAGAATGCTGAGATTACCGAGCAATATCCTTAATATTGTTGAAGTAAAATGCGAGTGAAGACAATTCACAAACAGTTGCAGTAGCACAGTGACAGGGAACTGATAGAAATTCAAGGTGGAGTCAGGAGAGAAGGTGGGATGATGGATATCATTGTTAATATTAGCCACAAATATCAGAAAGATGTTTACTTGAATTTTGTTGACTCCAGAGACATTTCACTGCATGTATCATGAAGACAGTGGAATGTCTTCACAGTTAACAAAATAATCTTAGAAGTGGTTTTGTCCAGTTTTCAGAACAATGGGGGTATATATATGAGTCACAATGACTATGTAAATAACTTTGAAGAGAATTTTTATTTGCCATGTCTCCTCATCAGACCATGAGATTGTGTTTTCTTTTTATTTAGGTGGTCAGTATGTTTTCACTTAGGTTTGATAATGTGCTTTATGTGATGGGTGCTGAGAACTTTTCCTTGAGTTAATTTTTAGACATTTCTTTTATTTGGGGGGCACATGATAAAATAAATTTTCTATTACATTTTTAACTTTTTTATTGGTGTATAATTAGCTATAATTTTTGCTTAATAATTTCCCATTATTGAAATATCAGTTGGTTCCCTTACATTTTCTGTATAGACAATAACTCAAATGAAAAGGATGGTAGTATATTCTCTTTCTTTTGAATACAAATAACATTTTAAAATCTAAATTTTCCTCCTTCCTTCCTTTGTTTTAGATTTCTTAAATCAGGTTTTATTTGAGTAAAGCATAAATATATTGCTGGAAGCACATTAAATGCCTGTGAAAATGTTGGAATGACCAAGAGAAAAGAAAACTCACCCCTAAATGATTTATGTTACAGTCAAGGAAATGAAGGCAAATCAGATTGTGTGGGAGCTGAACATTTGTAGCAGCTGGTAGTCGTTTCACTTTCACCCTCTTTCTTAGACTACTCTAGAATCTCCTGTTCATATTTTAATCCATTAACAGTGTATTTTACAGTTGATTCGACTTTCCTCCTTTACAGTCTCTTTGGACTCCATCCTCTCTTAAGATCACATTCATTGTTACTTTTCCATCTCTTTACCTGATAATATTTCAATATTGGATCATGAAGGGACTCATTAGGACACTGCTCTCTATTTGCCCTCATGTACTTGTTGATCCCATTTAATTTCACGACTCTAAAAACCACATGTATGCGGTTTACACAGTCTTCACCGGAGAGCTCCAGACTCATGTTTCTATCAAAATATATAGTCAACCTCTCCATTTGCCCATCTCTGTGAGCATCTCAAAGTTAACACAGCTACATTTTCTTTATGACCTTGCTAAAACATCAAGTAAAGTGCTAAAATGTAATGGCAATAGAATGCATCTTTAACTCGCTCTTGACTTAGGTGACTAACTCCACCCACCTTAATTCTCAGTATTTCGATGTTCTCATCTACAAAGTGGATTGTGATGGGGTCTGAGGATATTGGAAGGAGCTCTGTTGGTGCAGTGATGAAAGACGTCCGTTGCTAATGGAAAGCTCAGCACTTCAAATTGACCATCTCTGAGGAAAAGAGATGACAAGTCTGCTGCTCTGAATATTTGTATTGCTGGAAGCCCCATGGGTCATTTCTACTTTGTCCTAGAGGGTCACTAGGAGTTGGGACTGACTAACAGCAGTGGGTGGTAGGTTACAGGAGGCTTTGATGAGACAATGACATTGTTGAAAACTGTGCCTTGGCACATTGGAAGTCTACAGAGTAGGAATAGCTCAAAGGACAGGTTAGAAATTGCATTGTAAAGACTAGGTTCTTGAAGAATGGAAGTAGGAGACTTAATCCATTGTGGAAGACAAGATGTAGTATTGATCACACTGCTCTTCCTCCTGGTGTTCCTGCTTTTGTGTGACAACCTACTCTTGGGTGTAGGCGGGATCTGTGATTTGCTTCACCCCAGGGAAATACGGAGAAGTTGATGGGATGTCTTTGCTCTGTGTATGCTATTATATGTTAGGGGCTATCTAGTTCATTCCATCCCATAACCAGCTTATGTACAACAGAACAAAACAATTCCTGGTCCTACACCGGTCACTGTCATGCTTGAGCCTATCTTTGTAGCCACTGTGTCAGTCCATTTTATTGTGGGTCTTCCTCTTTGGGATTCACCATCCATTTTACCAAGCATGATGTCCTTTTCCAGACTAACTCCAAAGTATGTGAGAGCAAGTATTGCCATTCTCTTTCTAAGGGGTATTCTGGTTGCATTTCTTTTAGGACAGATTTTTTTTTGCATATGTTCTTCTGGCAACTCATGATGCTTTTAATATTCTTCTCCAACTCCATGATTCAAAAGGTGTGTTAGTTTGGTTAGACTAGAGAAACAAATTCCTAGACACCCATATGGATATAAGGGTAATTCCTTTATATACAAGAGGAATGGGACATTGAGAGAGCATCCCAGCCCAGTCCAGTACAAAGTCATAAGTCCGATATTAGCCCATATGTTCGATACCAGTCTATAAAGCCTCCTTTCAACTCACAAAGTCACAGGCCAGTGTGTGCAGAATTTTGGCTCTGGCAAGGGTCTCCCCATGGCTTCTCATTTCCAGGGCTCAGGGTCCATCAGCAGTATCCATTGGTGATAAAAACATCTCAGCTTTGGCATGGAATGCTCTGTGACTTTTCTAGCTGAAGATGTCTGGTTCTATCAGGGTAGCTTCTCCTAGAAACATCCTAGCGCTGACAGGGGCCTCTGTCACTTTTTTGGCTTCAGAGGTCTGGTTCCATCATGTAAGGCCATCTCTTAGAAACATCTCAGCACTTACAGGGGTCTCTCTGTGGCTTTTTTGGCTTGAGAGGTGTGAAGGCTGTAAGGGTCTGTGGCTTCTCCTCTGGCTCCTCCAGCTCCTCGGACACTGCCATCTTGTCCTGTCCGTATTTTGTCATCTTGGAGACTGACTCCCAACAACTGGAGAGATGGCCTCTGATCTCCATGAAGGAAATATCATGAGATTTCCTGGAAGTCTCAGGAGAAAGCTGTGCCCACACAGATGCCTCATTTGCTACTCAATGGCTATCCCCAGCCCTACATCTCAATCATGAAATTGGCATAATGAATACATGACCGCTACAGATGGATAAAATCTTTTAAAATATTGTTCATTGTTCAGCTATCATACGCACATGAATCTACTGAAAATACCAAGGTGTGGGTTGGGTGCTTTTTTTTTTTTTCATAGTTAAGTCACATTTAAAATGAGACCAGAGTGCTCCCTCCCCACTTCTGCATTCGTTGTTTGCTCCCCTCCCTAACCACTGTCCCTGTTGCATCGCTATTGCTCTGTGCATCCTTTCCTCTGTTCGTCATTGTTGGAGGAGACAGCTCCTCATGCTATCACAGATCTGGGTAGTTAAAATATATAAAGGTTACTGTAAAGTCATAAAGAATAGGTGAGAGAATAAAATAAAGGAGTCAGACCCTTTCATGGTAGCATGTTCACCTCAGCCCTGCTTGGTGGCCCAGGTGCAGGAGGAAAGGAGGGCAGGAGAGAGTGATGAGTGATGTAAGACATATCTACATTTTGGGGGTGTGCAAGCCCCCTAATTACAGGTAAAGGTCTATATCACAGGAAGAGGTTGTACTATAGATAACAAAGTATTAGGAGGAGGATAATCTAGAGTGTACACAATATAGGAAAAGGGGATTAAAGGCAAGCATGTGACAGGATAGGCGGATCCTAGATTCATGATGGCAGCCTAACCTTGATTGTCCTTGACCTGGAGACTTGATTTATTATAAGCTTTCAGAGAAAGCAATCCAGTGTTCCTAACAGTAGGGGGTGTGTCCTACCTATGGTAGGACAGACAATAGGGTCTGCTTGCTCAGGATGGCTGGTGCCTCCAGGAAGATAACTTGACAATAATTTACCATTAGTTGTAAGCAGTGCTCTAGGCCTGACATATATTTGGAGGGATAGAAGCTGGGGAAAAGTCTTTTCATATGCCATACCTCCTATACTGGGAAACCTAACAGAAATATTTAAAAAACAAAATGAAACAGAAAGAAGAAAATAACAATATTAATAATATTGAGATAAAAATAAAGAGTAAGGGGGATAAAAGATCACCAACGATATTTCTAAAGCCAGAGTAGAAATTTCTGTCATGAAACAAGCAAGAAATATTTAAGCCTAGAGCAAATTCAGATTAGGTGACCAGACGTCCCACCTTTTAACAACTTAACAATGTCCCAAGACATTGTAAAATTAAAATAAATATATTACAATACTTTTTTGCATTCCATGAAAAATTTTTTTGGTCCATATAGACCAAATTTTTCATCAAGAACCTCCCTCTGGCTCCCTGGTCAATGGTGTTATGCTTAAAATCTGGTCACTTTAGAGAGGGAGGTCAAGTGGCCAAGTGTCATATTAGATAGTGACTCACTCTACCATAGTCAAGGTTACAACAGTCTGTGACAGTAAAGCTGTTCTAGTCTCTCATCTTCGGGAAGAGGGGCTGTGCCAGAGGCATCATTGGGTCACATGGTACAATTCTCAATGTGGCCTCTTTGCTTTCGAACATTCTAGTGAAGTGCAGCAGATTTCCCCAATGCAGTTTGTCATTTGATGTCTCGACTCTTCTTTCCATGAGCATTCACTGTGGCTCTAAGTGAAATGAAATCTTTGTCAATTTTAATCTTTTCTCCACTTATCATGATGTTCTCTTTAGTGCAGAGTTTTCTTTACATTGAGTGGTGATCCATAGTGAACACTTTGGTCTTTGACTTTCATCATCAAGTGCTTTAAATATTCTTAGCTTTCAATAAGCAAGGTTGTGCCACCTGTCTATCATAGTTTGTTAGAAAACCTTCCTTCAGACTTGATGTTCCAGTTCTCTTCTCTCTTCTGTTCCAGTTCAGCTTCTTGGATTATTTGCTCAGCACACATACAGAATAAATATGATGAATTGATTAAACCCTGGCACATCTTTAGTGATTTTCAGACAATTCCATACAAATGACTGGCTCTGTATCTATGTAAAAATTCTGCACGAGCACTGTGCTAGTCCAGGTAGACCAGAGAAACAAAATTCATAGACATGCAATAGGCATATAAGGGAAAGGTTTACATACAAGCGCAACTGTATGAAAGCATTCCAGCCCAGTTCAGTTCAAGGTCATAAATCCAATATTATTCCATGTGGTGGTCATGTGCTTATGTTAATTTCATGATTGAGATGTAGGGGTGGAGTCTAGCCTGTTCATCTGGAGATAGTCATTCAGTAGCCAATGAGGCCTCTGTGTGGGCATGGCTTTCTCCTGAGACTTCTGGGAAATCTCATGATATTTCCCTTGTGAAGATGAGAAGCTATCTCCCCAGTTGTTGGGAGCTAGTCTCCGAGGCGATGAATTATGGACAAGACAAGATGGCAGCGCCCGAGGAGCTGGAGGAGCCAGAGGAGAAGGCACATGGCCTTACCCTGATGGAACCAGACCTCTGAAGCTGGCAAAACCACATGGAGACCCCTGCCAACACTGAGTTACTTCTACCACCACTGGATGCTGTTGATGGGCCCTGAGCCCTGGAAGAGAGGAGCCATGAAGTGACTCCTGCCTATGCTGGGACTCTGCACCCACTGGCCTGTGACTTTGTGAGTTGGAAGGAGACATTATAGACTGGGATCAGACATATGAGCTAATATTGGACTTGTGACTTTGTACCGGACTGGGTTGGGATGCTTTCTGAATGCTTCCTTAATTCCTCTTATATATAAACCGTACCCTTATATCCATATGTATGCCTATGGATTTGTTTCTCTAGTTTACCTGGACTAACACAGTCAATATGTCCAATGCCAATCCATAAGTCCTCTTCAGACTCATAAAGGACATGCAGCAACACCAGGACAATCACAGGCCAGTGGTTGCTGTCATGGTAGAAGCATCTCAGCACTGGCAGGGACCTCTCTGTAGCTTGTCAAGCATCTCAGCTCTGGCAGATGTCTCTCTGTGGCTACTCCAACTTCAGAGGTCTGGTTTCATCAGGGTAAACCTATGTGGCTTTTCCTCCAGCTACTCCAGTTTCCAGGACTCAGGGTCCATCCGCATGCTCCATGGTGTTTTGTCAGCTGCAATGTCTCCCAAGGACTCAGCTGTAAGTCTCTCACACCCATTGGGGAAATATCATGAGATTTCCCAGAAGTCTCAGGATAAAGCTATGTCCACACAGATGTCTTGTTGGCTATCTCCAGATTGACAGGCTAGACTCCACCCCTACAAGCCCAATCATGAAATTGACAGGAGTACATGACTGCCACAACCACAGTGAAGTGTTCTGAAGTTCCCAGTTTTCTTAATGCTGCCCAGAGGGTGTTATGATCTCCACAGTCAAGTGTCTTTGAATAGTCAATCAAACACAAATCAAAATCTCTCCGGTATCCTCTGTTTTCATCTAAGTTCTACTACTTGCAGTCATCATATCCCATGTCCCAATGCCTAGCTTGAACAGCTTCCTGTTTGCTGCAGCAGTTTTTGAAGTGTTTTTAACAAAATTTTACTTGCATGTGAAATTAATGATTTTTTAAATCATTTCTCCATTCTACTGGATCACCTTTCTTTGGAATGAGCCTAAATATGGATCACTTCCAATCAGTTAGCCATGAAGCAGTCCTTAGAATGTCTTAGAATGAGTCCTTCTAGTCTTTCAGCTCGTGGAAGCATTTCATTTGGCATTCCATTCCATTTCATTTGGCATTCCATTTGGCATTCCATAACTTCCCAGGGCTGTGTTGGTAGTGAATGCCTTCAGTGTGGCTTGGACTTCTTCCTTTAATACCATTGCTTCTCGACAATATGCTATATCTTGAAACAGCTGAATGTTGATCATTTCTTGGGTAGAGAGGCCCTATTTCTTCCGACATCTTTCAATATTTTGCTCATAGAACCCATCATTTAGAGCTGGGGGTTGCCCCCTGTCCCAGTTCTTGAGAGAGGCTCAGCCTGTCCTTCCTTTTTGGCTCTCTCCCTCCAGGTGCCTCCCTGCGTATTTCACTGTAACTCTTTTCAGTGCACCTCCATACACTTGCTACCTTTAGTGAAGCCATCTGCTGCCTTGTAGCTATTACACAGAGAAGTCCAGGTAGCAAAGAATTAGGCCAACTTGAGCCTTATAGCTTTCTAGAAATGCTGTCCACAACCATGCAATTATTGCATCAGATCTTCTTCTCCCTGAGTTTTGGTAAAACCCCTGCATTGCTGAAGTAAAATGGGTGCACAAACAAATGTGGTGAAGAAAACTGATGGTGCCCAGCCATCAAAAAATATATCTGGTGTCTTGAAAGTCTGAAGATAAACAATAGACCATTTACCTGAGAAGAGACCACAGTCACACAGAAGAAGCACAACAGTCAGCGTGGTCACATGGTGGTGCAAGTGGTGAAAGGTCTAGACAACAGACATCATATGGGGAAAAAAACAAAACAAAACAAACATTTATCACTGTGTGCACACATCCTCAAGGTACCCATTGAGGGCATGTAGGAGCATGAGCAAGGGTGGTGAAGAAAGCAGATGGTGACCAGCTATCAAAAAATAGAGCATCCGGGGTCTTAAAGGTTTGAGCATAAACAAGCAGCCATCTAGCTCACAAGCAACAAAACGCACCATAAAAGATCACTTGCCTGTGCAATAATGAGGTGCTGAAACAATCAGACATCAAAGAACAAAAATCAAAATCAATGGACCAATTGACTCCTGATATCGCTGAAGACAAATGGATACAGAGGCAAACAGAGTAGAAGAAACGATGGTGCCCAGCTACCAAATGATTGAATGTCTGGAGTCTCAAAGACTTGAAGATAATCGAGTCGCCATTCAGCACAGAAACAGCAAAGCCCACATGGAAGAAGCACACCAGCATGTGTGATCAAGAGGGGCCGAAGAGAGCAGCTATCGAGCACCAAAGAACAAGAATCACATCATTACATAAGAGGGGGAGAGCAGGGTGGGGTCCTAAGGCCCACTGGTGGGTAATTGGTCACCCTTTTACAGGGGAGACACGGGGAGGAGACAGACCAGTCAAGGTACAGCCGGGCAGTAATGATGCACACAAGTTCCCTCTAGTTCCTGAAACCTTCCTCCCCCCTCCCAACCATCATGGTCCCAACTCTACTTTACAAATCCAGATGGACTGGAGAAGGTGCACTCATGTAGAGGGAAGCTGGAGATATGGGGAAACCAAGATGGATGAGCACCTTCGGGCCAATGGTTAGATTGGAGATGCTGGAAGGCTAGAGAGAAGGTGGGATAGAGAGATGGAACCAATGGCAAGGATATACACATAAGCTCCTATTTGAAGGATGGGCATCAAAGGAGTGGGTTGGGGGAGAAGTTGGGCAATGTAAGATATGACAGAACAATAACAATGTATATAAAGTATTGTGGGTTAGGGGGGAGGAGAGAGAAGGGGAAGAGGGGAAGGGATGGAAAAGCTGATACTAGGGGCTTAAGGGAAAAGGCGGACGATTAGAGAATGATAATAGAAGTGGACATGTGAGGGTGCTTGACACAGTATGTTTATTTATGTATTGTGAAAAACGAAGTATGAGCCCCCAATAAAATGATTTAAAAATTATCTGAAAGCCATGAAGGAGTATCAAGTAAATAATGATGGAGTGTTTGAGAATTTTGATTTCGATAGACAATAGATAGATAGATAGATAGATAGATAGATAGATAGATAGATAGCTATAGATAAATACTTCCTTGGTGACAGATTTCCCCCTTCATATGGACCCAGTCAACCTGACAAAAAGCAATGTATAGTAAATATAAAAAATTCCAGCCATCAAAAATCAGTGTGGAAGCACCCTCAGCCACAGTCTGAAGGTAAATGGCATAAGTATGGTTGCAGTAATGGAAGACATATGGCAAATTTGGAAATGTAATTGGGGCAGTTGCCTTTTGATCTGAAATACTGAGAAACAGATGCTTTCTATAATAAACTAAGATTATCAAGATGTCAAAGCCCCCTCCCCTATTTATAATAATCAGTCTGATGAACTTATACCATTACTTAGAGGCATCATTCGAAAGTTTATTCATTTACATTTTTCTGTAGTTTAGCTTTCCTGAATTATTTAATCAATGGAAATGCTCAACTACAGTTTTATTGATAAGGAAGCCAGGAATGTGACAGATTTTATACATAAAGTGACACTTCCTAAATTTCAGTGTATGAGCTTAAATAAAGCAAGCTCTTATCATACATGATAAAGTATAATTGATGCTGATATTTGCATTAATTTTTCAATAGAGCTTGAACAAAGTATATTGTGGTGGAATTTCATCTTTTGTATTTCATAATCTTATAATTGCTTCTTGTCTTTTTGTGGGTTCAAGAGCCAGTTGAATTGTGAAGAATGTGCAGCTGCCTTTGAGCTTGCTGACTGTATTCTCTTGTGAAATTTCTTGCACATCTGAATATTGGGAAAAAACAACGAAACTACATCATGAGGGGAAAAATGTTAGGGCTCCTTATTTTTGTACATGACTGCAAAGCCCCAGTGATTTAGTAAGATAGTCACTTAAATTTTATTAACAATTTGATATTTACCCTAACCTCAACATAATTTTTTTTTCTTTTCCCAAAAAGTATTTTTTGAAGACAACCAAACAGGTCTATCACAATGCTATTGAGAAAATGTCTAAAAGCCATCCACTAATCGCAGAGACTTGTTTAGACATGTATTGGTTGCAATAAACTTGTACATATATCAAATAAAAACAACCCTGTGTTGGTAGACATCTTCACTGCTGTCTGGAGAGAGCATCCAGCTAGGCTGTAACAGAATCTATTATGTTAGAAAGGTATATAGTTTAAGCGGCTGTATTTGGGGTAATATTGTTACATAGTAATAGAGAGTCAAAGCACATATGAGAAAAATGAATTCCAGAAAGAAAAAAAAATCAAGAAAAGAATACAGATAAAACAGAGACTAGAAAAATGTCTTCCTGAGCTGAAGGGAAAGGATTCTTTTGGTTTCAGTCACATTAATGAAGAAAAAATAATTTTGTCAAGCAATACAAAGAGAAAAATAAAAGAATCTCAAAGATCTCCATGAAGAAAAAATAAGTTACTTACAGAAGAAAATGATCCAGATAGTTGCCAAATTTCGAATCCTCAACCCTGGAACACGAGGAAGGTGGACTAGAGCTGGAGTCTAATCCCGTCCAGGGAGAGAAAGTCCCTGTACGTTGCCCGCACCGGCAGAGAGCGGGGCTAAACATTCCAGCTGAAAGTGACACCGCGGACAGGACCTGAACCCAGTGCCAAATGGCCCTCATGTGAGGGCCAATGTGAAGATGGGGAAATGTTTATGAGTAATGAGTCTTACAAGTCTAGTTAATTAAATTCAAAGGAATTGTGATGCATTTTGCCCAAGAGTATCTCTGTGCTTTTTAAGGACTCTTGAGAAAGAAAAGTACCCATCCAGAGCTTCATGCACTGCCCTAATCCAATCTGACAGGAAACGTTTCTACAGGCATCAAATGGGAAGAAAAGCAACAATATTTGCAAAGTACATGAACTCATCCATAAAAACTTAAAATGTGAATCACAGGTCTATTAAGTTACAACAATGTGGCATTGCAATATAAACACATCTAAAAAGGTATACAAGCTCCACCACTCCCAAGCTCCCAAGGAAGATAAGTGAAGCAAACAACATATCCATCTGTGCCTAGATGGATTTACATTGTAGATTGTTGCCTGCAGATTATTCTAATGCATGACTGCAAAGTTAACACATATCACAGATACAGAAGGTAAATATATGAAGCATTTCATTTATAATATGTATGCATGCACACGTATACATGCATACAAGCGCAAATCAAATAGTATTTCTACTAAGGTTCCAGCTGATGAAGTTTAACCCAAATGAAATGCACTTAAATATGTCTCTGCAGTAAATGGATAGTTACAGAGACTTTCTCTCAGTAATATATTGCTTTTAGCTTTGCAGTGGTGCCTTCGAAAAAAATTAAAATCCCGACAGTAGCTTCCCAGACAATCTCCTGGGCCAGTTGAGTCCAAAGTACAATGGTCAGCTCAGAAGGTTGTGGAGAAAAACTTTTGGGATGCCCAGATGATAGTCCTTTATAGATTTTATTCAAGGACACAGGGTGATCACAGAGAATCTTACTATGAAAACGTTGTCAGAAAATGGAGACATGTATTGAGAAGATTAGGCTTAGAAGCTGTGGTGAGACATCTTCCCCCCGTTACAGCAATGCACTTGGCTCTTTGAAAATAGCAAGGGGCTGTGGAGAATTTTGTTGAGAAACCCTCCCCCACTCACTCTACAGTCCTGCCTTATCCCTTCAGACTTCTTTTTTCCCCCCAGACAAAAGGAACATTTCAAAGGCAAAATTTTAGTCCCTCAAGGATGTCAATGCTGCTATTTTGGCTTGATGTAAATTGAAGAGGGCATAATTCTTCAAGGATGAATAAGAGAGTAGGTGAAGGATAGGCTGCGAAACAGCAGCTTCAATTTTTTGAGAAAGGTTTCTATGATTTTGTAGCAGTTCTTTTTGAATTGCGTTCCTAGGTACAGTCACTGAGTTCCAAATGTCTGGGTTAGGGGGCAACTTAAACTTACCCTTTCATTTTAGGTCAGTTTGTCCTCACTTTGAGAGGATGCAGCCCTTCAAATCTATTTGCAATAAATTCTTTATGAAAATTAACTTCCCTGCTGCATGTGGTGCTTTCCCATCATTGCAAAGGCATTGACCTTCTTGCAAGAAAGGCAAGGCTCCCAAATTTCGTCACCGCAATCACCTAGGGTCTGGTAACAATACTGATCCCTGTGGTCTATTTACAATCTAATCTATTAGATTCTCTAGGGATGGAGGAAGTGATCGGTAGTTTCACTAGATCCCCAACTGATTCCAATGATGCACCAAATTTGATGACACAGGTCCTGAAAAGGAAAGTCAATGCCTTGCACCTGTTTTGACATCATATTTATACCTTTTATTTCAAGAGACACTTAGGAAGGATCTTATTAATTTTCTGGAGACTGCCTACATATTATGCAACTCATCATCATAAAGTACATTACATAGGGGAATGATAACCCTGATTCGAAGTGATCACATCTGATATTTTTTCTTTCTTTCACTTCATTTTCAGCAAGAAGTGACACAATCACTCTGCCCTAACTAGCATCTAGCAATAGCTACTGAGGGCTGCTTCAAGTGGATAGGATCTCAGGACCTGGGGTTTCTCAGAACAATCTAACACATGCCAACCTCTTGTTTATTTTGAAAGATAAATAATATGGCAAGATCATAGCCAAAAGATAGGTTTTGTTTTTCAGATTTTTTTTTCATTAACAGCCAGTGGCAACATCTTTGGTGGTGAAGAAACAGGCTCATGTTAATTTTATATTAGCTCATAATAATTAACTTATGTTGGGTCACTAACCAGAGGCTTGATCATTTAAACCCACCGGCCACTTGTAGGGAGAAAGTTGAAGCTGTCTGCTACTGAAATATAGTCTTCAAAATCCATCTACAGTCACTGTGAGTTGTAATTGTCTCAGGTCTGACTTAGGTCTTTCAGCTATAGCTAGTTATAGACTAGCTAGAAAGGGTTTAGAAACTGTAGGAGTCAACTTATTTACGAACAAAGTAAAGAGGCAGAGACAGGTGGAGTGCAAAGCCCAAGGAAGAGTTAGCAACAAAGAAGAGACTCTATAATAAAATCCTAACACCTAGTCTTTTACTGTTCCTTTCATGCTACTCAAATTAGCATGGCATAATAAATGAATATTCAATACATAAACAGAGTTTTTAAAAAGCTAAAGCTGATGTCGGAACCCACATTCCTTAAAAAAACAAAACTTTTTATAGTGCTAAGCCAAGGTCTGTTCTAGCCAATGAGAGCCAAAGGCTTCCCAAACTTCCTTTAAAGTCAGATCCCTCTGGATTGTTCATTGAAAACACAGATTCCTGGTCTGCGACCAGACCTAATAAAGGACCATTTTCATAGGAGTGACTGATGAGTTGGATATTTAACAAGCGGCTGTTAGCAGCCATCACACCTCCCTGACGCATACCATACAGCTTTATTTGTAGCAATCCCTTGATTCATTGTGGACCAGACAGCTTCGCCAGTGGTGCAGCTCCAAGTGACAGGGGATTAATTATGGATCACACCTCATAATCAGTCATTACGGACAGATGAGAACCTTCAGGGGGAGACAAAGGCTCGGATGGGGTTGCAAAGTTGACATCGGGCCTCCCACCCCCTGCTCCTCTGGAGAACCGTGACAGTGGCTACTCCCATGTTTGTAGTCTCAGAAGCCCTGTGTAGGATCACCATGGGTTAGCATCAATATCAATGACGTGGGTGGCTAAGGGTAGGCAGTTGTCTTAGAGCGTAAGTTATGAACAGTGCATGTGTGGCCATCTATGATTTAGAATAAGGATCCCTCGTGGCATAATAATTACTGGTTGGCTTCTAACTGCAAGGTCGGCAGCTCAAACCCACCAGTCTCTCTGGAATGACGCAGGGGGCAGGTCTAGCCTGTCCTGTGTTTTAGAATTCACTGGATGGCAGTGAGTTGGGTTTTTGAAAAGCTGTGAGTCAGAATCAGTTAGTAGGCACATAGCAGTATGGGCAGATAACGAGTGTGGCCAAATGAGACTGCACTCTGATATGAGTGAACCCCAAGAGCATCCTTGTCCATGTCCAGAGCTTGACCCCTGGGAGCAGCTGGGGCTGCTGGGAGGGGCTGAGCTCACTCCTCTCAGGAGGAGAGGAAGTATGCTGCTCACTTTCTGTCATCACAAAGTGCTTCTTTATACTCTTTTGCTGTGATTTCTTAAGAAAATCTATAAATACAATGGACTCAGAGAAAATATCCTTAGTGTGCATGCAAACATTTCAGCAAACTGATAGAAGGTATATTAGAAAGAGATAAACAAGGACTGAAGAACTGAAAAAAAATATTTTGTTGATGTTGAATTTCCCCAGGAGGCATCAGCTGACTCTACTTGAAAACAAAATGTATTGAGGGGAAAGAAAGAAGACAAAGTGATCTCTTTTTATAACTCCCTAGACACATATGAACAAGGGTAAATTTCAAGAGAAAGGCTATTTAAGCAAACACCTTTTTCTTTTTTTAAGGTTTGAGGTAGACGTTGACCCAGAGATCCTGGATTATTTTGATTTTTTGCCAGCTCTGCCTGTCCTGAATTTGACATATCATTTGTCTTATGTGCATAAGGGCACTGCTTATTATATGCAGGCTACTCTACTCCAGAGAAGTTCATAACCCTTAAATGGTTCAGGAATATTGTAGTAAAGAGAAAAAATTAATCATAGTGCAGAACTACTGTTTATCAAACCCAGTTCCAATAAATTTTATTGACATCTCTTTCCTGAGTTATCCATAGTAGCAGTTTGTAGTTCAAAGAGGCCTCTTATTCTCCTGTCATGTGAGAGTAAGCTGCATTGCCAGACACTTGACATATCAACATTAAAGGGAGAAAGGCAGCATTTTTATTCATAAAATATTAAATTGACATGAATGGAGAATTATGAAGACTAAAATGTATGCTCAGTTATGAAGTTTAATATTGTAAGCCAAATGACTACTTTTCTGTTCTATACAACCTCAGCACTACGATAAAAATCAATTTCTTGGCTTGAAACTACCTGTCCTATTTTGTACCAGCTGATTCCATCTATAAACAAGCTTTTATGACTTCCTTGAAATTCTAGAAACAGACTATTACTAGAAAATGAAAGATCTATAATTTAGGCGGGGAAAAAAAGAAGAAGAAAGATTAAACCTGTGGGCACCAAGTCAAATAGAGAACTGCCCATGGTGTCCCCAAGACTATATTCCTGCTGCCTGGTCCTCCAGCAAGGCAGCATGGGGGTTCAAACCACTGACCTCTCCAGTCAGCCCTTAATCCCTGTGTGACAGGGTTCTGTAAAGGAGAATCAGGTAAGGTTATGCTGTAGTTTTCACACAAGAAAAAAATAATAAATTTTTATTTGTCCTCTTGTTTATCTTTCTAGTTAATGCTGGATAAATTACTTGTGTCCACTTTCACAACTCCAGAATAGAAAGAGTGCGTTCTCCTCCCCTCATTCCCAAAGTTGGAGTAGCTCATTGAACAGATGTGACCTTACTCACCATAGTATGAGACCATACAACTTTATGGCTATATTATTATAACATTTCCATCAAAGAAAAGTATTTTGTTGTTGTTGTTGTTAGGTGCCATAGGATCTGTTCCAACCCATAGGAACTTTGTGCTCAACAGAACAGAATTCTGTGCGGTCCTGCCCCCTCCTCTCAGTGGGCCCCATGCTTGAGCCCACTGCTGCAGCCACCGTGTCAATCCACCTTCTTGAGTGCCCACCACCACTTTACCAAATACGGTGTCCTTTTCTAGGGACCGAGTCCTCCTGACAACAAGCCGGAAGTATGTAAGATGACATCTTGCCATCCTTGTCTCTAACAAACGCTCCAGGGTGATTGTTCTAACAACTGATTGGCCTGTCCTTCCAGCAGTCCATGGCACGTTCAAGAGTCTTCTCCAGCACCACAATACAAGTGCTTTGAGTCTTCTTTGTTCTTCCTGATTCAGTGTCCAACTTCCATATGCATATGAGGCAACGGAAGGTACCAGAGCTGGGTCAGTACATCTCAGTGCGCAAAATAACTGCCTGCCATTTCAATACACTCAAGAAGTCTGTGCAGAAGATTTACCTCATACATCGCATCTTTTTTTTATCTCGTCCATGAACATTGATTACAGATTCAAGCAAGACAAAATCTTTGATGACTTCACCTTTTCTTCATATAGCATGATGTTGACTAACTATTGGTCCAGTTGTGAGAATATTAGTCTTTTGTACATCGCGGTGTCATCCAGTCCTTGATCTTCATCAGCGAGTGCTTCCAGTCTTCCTTGCTTTCAGCAACCAAGATTGTGCCATCTGCATATTGCATATTAATTAACCTAACCTCCAATTCCAATACCACATTCTTCTTCATTAAGCCAGGTCTTTTGATTATGATGCATATGGATTAAATAAATATGGTGAAAGGATACAGCCTGGTATCACACTTTTCTTGAGTAAACACCATGCAGTATTTGCTGGTTCCATTCATACAATTGTTTCTTGCTACATGCACAAGTTCCTCATGAGCACAATGAAGTGTTCTGGAATTCCCATTCTTCTCAAGGTTATTCACCATTTGCAATGATCCACACAATTAAATGCCTTGGCATAATCAGTAAAACACAAGTAAACATCTTTCTGGTATTCTCTGTATTGAGTCAAAATCCACCTGACATCAGCAATGTGATATCCCTTGTTCCAGGTCTGCTTCTGAATCCATCTTGAACCACTGGCAGCTCCCTGTCAATGTACTGCTGTAACCATTGTTAGATGATCTTCAGCATAACTTTACTGGTATATGATATCAGTGATATTGTTCTGTAGTTTGAGCATCTTCTTGGGTCACCTTTCTTTGGAAAGGATACAAACATGGATCCTTTCTAGTCAGATGGACAAGTTGTCTTTTACCTGTTGTTATCTCTTTGTGTTAGTCTGGGTAGACTAGAGAAACAAAATTCATAGACACTCATATGTGTATAAGAAAGATGCTTACATAAAGTGTAGTTGTATATTAAGAAAACATCCCAATCCAGATAAAATCTATAAGTCCGATATTAACCCATATGTCTGATACCAATCTATAAATCTCTCTTCAGATTCATGCAACCTTGCAATAATGCCAAATTCAAAAAGATCACAGGCAAATAGGTGGAAAATCTTGTAAGTCCAGTGGCAGTGGAAGTCTCTCAGAACTAGTGCAGGTCTCCACATAGCTCCTCTAGCTCCAAGGCTCTGGCTCCATCAGTGTAACTCCAAGTGACTTGTCAACAGGAAGGTTTCACAGAGAGAAGATGTGTTCCACTTCCAGGAAGGAAGACAGAATTCTGCAAAATCCATAGGAGAAGGCCATGCTCACTCAGAGGCCTCATTGGCTGTGACCTGATTGACAGACTAGACTCTACCCCTTTCAAGTTGGTGGATTATGTAACTGCCACATCCTTCCTTTTGCCTCTTCTTGAGTTTACTCTTTTGTTGGTTCTTCTGAGCAGAAGTTTAGGGTGGGGTCATCAAAAGAGAGTCTATATACCACATCTCGCTTGCAATCTGGGCCTACAAGACTTATGAGCTAAGCAATGATCTGTTTTGTAAACTTTCCGCTAATTCACAGTTTAAAAAGTTAAACATTGCTTTAAAAGAATAAAATTTGCATTTTAATTGTTTTTAAAAATCAAAAAGGGAACATTTCATGATGTAGGAAAATTGAATGAAAATATCAGAGTCCGTAAATGGAGTCATATGGGAAGGCAAATATATCTTTGCTTTGTGTCTTGTCTATGGCGACCTTCACAGGACAACCACTGAGCCAGGATGGTGGTGATTGTGTGTAAAGCTTGCCTGACTTTGCTCTTCTTCTCACTACAGGTCTCAGGGAGGCAGTGACCACGCCACAATATTGTTAGGGGGCGTGTGCTAGTGTCCTGTGACTTCTTTTGTTTAATGCTAGTGCCTACCCACTATTCCAAAACAAAAAGCGAAACATGTACTTTGAATGCCATGACAGTAAAGAGGCAACAGTGTGTGGGCTCTTGTTATCTAATTAGGCAAAAATGCATGATGCTTATTAGTCATCGACACTTTAGGTATGCTAAAAAATATAATATGCATTGACACGACCAGGTTAACCACTCATCAGAATATTCCCAACTCACAGGAAAGTGACAACCATAAAAAGAAGAGACTTCAAAATGATAAATATTATCATGGCAGCACTTCCTCACCATTTATGTATATCGCACACACACACACACACACGCCAATGCAAACAATTTCAGTTCACAGGGAGCCTGTATAGGTTTTGTGAGGATATACATCTCTGCAGAGCAGACAGATGCATCGTGCTTCTACAGAGCGGCTGGTGGGTTCGAACCATCAACCATGTAGTATCAACCCAGCACCAGCAGACCTTTAGGAGAAAGCTGCAGACTTGAGTGTGCAAGTACGTTATTGTTAGCCAAGTCAGGAAAGGCATTATCAATGATGAGTTAATGAAATTGCTTATTTGCTGCAGATGAAGAAATGTGTCCAGAGAGAATGGTTGCTTTAAGAATTAAAGATGCATGAGCAACAACCATTACTATTTAAAGCATGAGGAGCATGGCTTTGAGTGGTTTTCCTGGTTCTTCATGGGTCAGTAGATGTCACCGATACTGATTGATTCGAGGCAGCCAGTCTCCATGATGAGTCCAGGTAGAACAATGGCCCCAGACCAAACTGTTGGGGAAACAAACATGGCAGTGGCATCTGACTCCCTCTGACATCATGTGAAGGAAGGGAAGGAAAAATCAAACAGTTCAGCCGAAGGCTGGTTGCTATGAGTCTGAGGTTAGACCTCTACCCTCAACTTTCTGACCACTTTTCATACCCCTGACTGTATCCCCCATGACATACTCTCTCAGATGGGATCAATAATTCATCTCTATGACTTCCTAGCTCACAAACCATATTCACATTTATGGGCTTGATTAGGGAAGTGATAGATTCCAATTCAAGATAAGAAATGCACAGATGTAGTTCTTTGGTCAGGACAGTCTCTTTCCATCTAGACCATTGTGCCACAGGGCTTGTGGATCTCTGCTCTGTTCCAGATATGTTTCAAGATTCTTTCAGTGTCATCAGTAAACATGCAGAAAGGACTCAGCACTGCTCCACATCTCAGTTCATACACATTCTGTTTTACCTTTTCTGTGGGCTGGGACTTCTGTGGCCCCGTCTTGTTGTCTGACTCTGCTGCTGCTCCCCTCTTTCATTCCTTTAGTGTCACAGCTTTCTCTCTCCTGAGCTTTGGAGTCCAATGGCTGCACCTCTTCCTGGTTCTTCTTTCCTGATGGTACCGAGATCCCTTCCTGCTCCTGAGATGGCTGGTTCATTTCATGAGGATGGAAAAACTTACCCATCTCTAGCTCTCAAACTAAACTCACTGTGATCAGGTTGACTTCAACTCATAATGAGGCTCTTAGAATGCTGTATTTTTACACTTACAATGAATACTGTTAATAATCTTGAATCACCGAATCATCTTTAATATCTCTCAATATCTTCTGCCACATTCTCTTTCCCAGACCTATCAGGAAATAAAACAACACAGCCATTTAAGGGCGCCACAAAGATGGTGGCTAGAAGACATTCTAGATCACTTACTGCTGCATGACATAAACCCTTTGCTGCTCATTTGTTTCCACCTCATTACACCCTGTTAGGACACTTGCCGAATAAGGTTCCCAAGGCTGTCATCCTTACAGGTGTCTACTGTCACAGCTTTCTTTTGAGGACCAGCTGGGGGGTTTGAACCACTGACTTGCTGCCAGTCTTAACCGTGGTGGCACCAGGGCCCCCCTTGGCAGCATTACCACCAAGCAAACAGAGCAAACCTGTAATGTCGTGGTAAACAATGTGGTGCTACTGGTGGTGCTTTTTCCCACCCCTTTGATGACTATACTGAACAGGCACCAGGCTGTCTTGTCACTTTATTGGGCAGAATTGAGTGGCCTTGTTCTAGTCCCTTTGTCACACAGGATGCACCCTTTCACGTCACCAAACTTGACTCTGTGGGCTCAGAATTGTCTTCTAACTTATGCAATGTAGGCCACCTTTCCCTGTGGCCAGGAAAACACTGCCACCATAATTCCAGAGCCTCAAACTCTGTCCAAACCCTCCACCTTTGTCCCCGGATGCCATGAACTGTTGGGGTTTCAATTCTGACTTTAATTTTCTTAGTTTTGAGTCTATGAAGATCATGTTTGCTTCATCCCCCCTGTCTCCTCTAAACACTTGGATCAATATCACAAGCACTGATGCACTGATGTTGCCAATTAGGATATATATATATATATATATATATATATATATATATATATATATCAGTAAACATGCAGAAGGGACTCAGCACTGCTCCACATCTCAGTTCATACACATTCTGTTTTACCTTTTCTGTGGGCTGGGACTTCTGTGGCCCCGTCTTGTTGTCTGACTCTGCAGCTGCTCCCCTCTTTCATTCCTTTAGTGTCACAGCTTTCTCTCTCCTGAGCTTTGGAGTCCAATGGCTGCACCTCTTCCTGGTTCTTCTTTCCTGATGGTACCGAGATCCCTTCCTGCTCTCTTTTGGTTTTCACCTTCCTTCTCTCTCGGACGCATTTTGAAGGAGCTTGTTTAAAATGACTAGATCCTGTGGAGGTGTCGGAGTGCTGCAGTGGCTAAGTGCTGGGTTGCTAACTGACAGGGTAATTTGGGATTCTCTGGGAGAAAGAGAGACCCAGCAACCTGCTTTTGTAAAGATAACAACCTAGAAAATCCTGTGAGGCTCAGCGTGGAAATGTACCCACCCAGATGATTCCTCCTGATAGTGTCCAGAGGGTTGTGTCATTGGGAAAATTGACAATGTTATCAGGCAATCACCTTACACTCCAGCAGAATGATTGACAAAACTGTACCTTTTTGTTTCTGTCAGCTTTTGTTTTCCTGCATTTAGCTTGCTTTATCTCTGGTTTGTTCTCTGGTTGGTTTCTTGCTGTTGTTGGTGTAATTGGTCTTATGGGATTTAGATCTTGTCATATAGTGGCCACCAAGGTCAACCTGAGCCATGAATATCCCATGGAAATGCAGACGGTTTCTGGATTCCTTCTAATTCTAGCCCCACTTCAAGAACAGTTTAAGTGTGATGACCAAAGTAGAGGGTTCCCAGGTAGCAATCAGAATAGTGTCTGGGGTCTTAAAGACTTGTATTCAAATAAGCAGCCATCTGAACGAGGAGTCAAATAAGTCTACATGGAAAAAGCACATCAGCTTGTATGATCCAAAGATGATAATATCAAAATCCAAATATGATGAAGGGGAACATTTCAGAGCTAAAATTATAAATACCCAAATGGACAGTGGGAACCCACTACTGAGTAACTCATTAGATTAAGTTGCTGGTCTACCCCCACTAGTCACAGGCAAAGGTCTCGAACAGCTTTACTATCAGACAAAGTCATCCTGATTATGCTGCATTGGACTTGATGCTTGGTCCCCTACTGACCCCCTATTGACCCAACCTGATTTTTTTCTAGGTGCAAGTATCGCTTGCTTGTTTCATGACAAAAATTTCTTCCCTGGATTTTTAAATATTGAGGGTGATCTTTTCTTTCTTACTTGCTATTTGTATTTTTATCTTTATATTATTACTTATCCTTGCCACTTTATTTCAATTCTGTTTTCTATTGTTTATATTGGGTGCGGTTGCACAGCGATAATAACTGTTGCCAAGGTTGACAGGGTTGGTAAGGATGGGGATGGAGGTGAAAGTATTCTGTGAGTGAACAATGAAGGCTGGAAGGCAGGGGCACTAGAACTGTTTGTGGTCACACAACTCATTTTAAAGGCAATTTAACCATGGAGGGGAAAATGTTCTAAAAAGTGATTTTGCTAATGATTGTATAATTCTTGATAAGATTGAACGATTCAACAGTTGAATTGTATGATATGCAAAACACGTGCCAGTCAAAATGCTTAAAACAAGCAAATGATAGATAATTCAAGCTCTCATTTTGAAACAAAGAAAATCATAGGAAGCTGTTTTACTGTGTCACATTGGATCACTATATGTCAACATTGACTCAACGGTCCCTAATTAGATCAGAAACAATACCCCCCTACCTAGTGCACTTCCATATTAAGTACACAGTATCTACATGGTATAGCTAAGTAAATAATTTCAGGTATGTGTGAATTATAAGTATGAGAATTATAAGTATAAGTATAATATACTTATAAGTATATTATATAATATACTTATATATACTTATATAATATAAGAATTTTAAGTATGTAGGTTGTCATCAAGTCGATTCTGACTCCTGATAACTCCATGGGGCTTTCTTGGCTGCCATCTTTATGGAAGCAGACATTCAGGATTACGTCCATGGTGCTGGTGAGTGGGTCGAACCACCAGCTTTACCTTCGCAGTCAGGTGCAAACTGGTTCTGCAACCCTGGAGGACTGTCTGTCTGCCTTACCATCTGTCTAGATCTCTATCTAGATTACTATCCAGATGAATATAGAGGATACATCTCTCTCCTTGGGTTGTATAGCCAATTCTCACTTCACTAGGAAAAAAAAAATATATATATATAATCTTTATATATATAATGTATACACATTAGGTGGTTAAGTAAGATTTAGAGTGATATTGTAGATATTTGTCTTACAACAACTAATTAGTCATAAGCAATCAGGCAAAATAATTAGACATAATAATTTTTTCAAAGGCAAAAATATCCCAAACACTAAGGGGAAAATGTTCCATTTTTAAAAGTACAAATGCCTCATGTAACCAATTACAAAACAAAAATAAATAGCATAGCTATAGAAATTGAATTACTTATAATAGCAATGTGTCCTCAAACCTAGAAAGAGAAATAGCTTCCATGAAGTTGTCAGCAGCAAACAGTGTTATTTAATTTTCTCTGATGAAATGCAATTTTTATTAAACCATGATAAAAATCATTAATTTATGAGTTTTTATTTGTCATGGGAAGAAAAATGTGGTGTTATAAAACTAGTGAATAAAAAAGGAAACTTTTTTTATTTTATTAAAAAATCTCTTCATTTCATCAACACCACTATGTATGGTGAAATCTGGAATTTGAGTATAAGAAGACGATAGTCCTTGGACTCTGATATTGACATATTAAAACCTTGTTATACAAATCTCAGGAAAATTAAAATAAGGTCTAACAGGGAAACAGAGACGTAGCTCTCCTTATCTAAATAGCCTTACAAGAAGAAGTGAATTCACATGATATGGATGGAGGGACTATAAAGTCTTGAATAATAATTCATTAAAGTATGTCTCTTCTATTTCTCTTAGTTGATTATGATATTTCTAAATATGCATTGAATATATTTACAAATATGCACAAGGATTTTAGCATCCATGTTTGGGGAAAAAGATAAAAAAGAGCAGAGTTGAAACAAACAATTGTGAAAAACCAGAGATGAATGATATCACTAAATTAATGTACAAAACATTTGAATTATTCTCACCAACATTAGTTTACTACAAAAAAGGCAATTTCTTGCTTTGAAGAAATGTCTGGTTTTAGAAAAGTCAGTGATGATGATGAGTGTATATGTAAGGCTAACTTATTTGATGTCATTCCCAAAGGCACTGGAAACAAAGCCAGCATGATGAGTGATAGCAACGTCCTCTTCTAACTCCACTTTCTTCACTGGCTTGCTAAAAAGCACATGTATGTTTCCACCTGTCCCAGAGTGCGCCCTTTCCTAACACTCCCCACCTGACAGATGATGGACAGGGAGAAGGGTGCTATATTGGGTACCATTAAGTCAATTCTGATTCACAGCAAGCCCACGAGACACAGTAGAACTGGATTGTAGTATTTTCTTGGATATAATCTTTACAGAAGCCAACTGACAGGTCTGTATCCCAGGGAGCTATTTGTTGGGTGTGACTGACTAAAATTTTGCTAATCAACTGAGAGCTCAATCATTGCACCATGGGTGCTGCTGCTGCTATCATGTCTCCTTGTACTGAACAAGAGTCACATGGCTGGTAGAATGGCTGCTCTCTGGAGTCTGTGAGAGCATCGTCCTAGGGTTCTCATAATGTTCCACACCCTCAAACACATTACTATTATTTACCAGAGCATCCCATTCGTTCTTACTCTCCCCGAGCCCTTAGCCCCCACCTGAATGTTCCCACACAAACTTGTATTCCCTCTGTGTTTGCATTGTAGACAGTCCTGAGGGCATCGTGGTTAAACACTGGACTGCAATTCCCAAGGATGTAGTTTGAAATCAGCAGCAAATCCATTGGAGAAGAATGCCACTTTCTATGCTTGAAAAGAGTTACAGTCTCTGAAACTTACAGGAAGAGTTTTACCCTGTCCTGTGGGATCTCTTTGAGTCACCATTCACTCGATACCTGCGTGTTTTTCTGTTTTCTTATGGTGTGGTGTTGCAATGAAAGAAATATGAAATACATATTTATATACCACCACAAGAGCTATTCACATGCCCTTTAAATCATTTAAAAACAGAATCTCAGAAAGACATGGTTTCAATTCTGCCATTTCAAGGTTGCATTCATTAGTGGAACATCTTTCTCTGACAAGGAGCTGTACAGCACAAGAGTACCCACACTATGGTACCTAGCCTCAAACACCTCACAGGCTAGTAGCAGAGGGCTCATAATCATTTCACCAGCTCTGGGTGAGTTTTATGCATGCAAAGTACCACAATTATTATGAAAATACCACTTGAGGGTGGGGAATGAAGGTTGGTGAAAAGTCGAGTAGGCAATGAAACTATAATCATATTATTTGGAAGTTTAGTGGGGATTAGATATTAGAGTAATTTGGGAAAATACTACAGAAAAGCCGAGTCTTAGAGCTGCTTAAATTGAACACATATATAATAATATCTTGAAGATATGAGTATTGCTTCTTCCCTGGGTCCACAGTATGAGAATGAGAGAGCTCATTATGTTCTAATGTCCATGGCAGTAGCACACAGCACTTTTTATAAATGTGTAGTACGGCAGAATCCCATACTGGACTTCACTTTAAAAGTAGTACCATATAATATATCAGCATACAATACAATATCCTGGTGGAGTGGTAATGATTTATCAACTCACCATGATTGAATCTTTTTTTTTTTTTTTTAGTTTTGTCTCTGGGGACATACAGAGTAGCTATAAACCTATTTCATTTTTAAAAAATGAAATCCTTTTAGTCCTGTGATTTAAATAGTAACTAAATGCCTCTATTCACTGCAATAGAATATACACACAGACACATACACAATACACACATACAAATGTCCACATAACTACATCCTAGGCAGCAACACTAATGTTTTAATGGTGTTCTTACTTTTTTTCTGCATAAAATGATATAGCTGTCTGAGAAGTATAAAGAAATTCTGCATTAATTAATCTGCCTTTGTTCTTTATTCACGAATACATTCAGCAAGCAAGAAAGCAGTATAAGCCCATTAATTCTTGAGGGAGGGATCATGTCTTGTCATCTCCAACTCTCAAATGCACTATAAATTGAGCAGATATTGGACCCGTGGAAAAATACTGCATGAGAAATATTGGCTGTCTTAGGAGTTCTGGTACGTTGCACGGAGATATATGTATACACACAGAGATTAATGAAATATTTTATGTAACCGATTAAAAAAAATTTTTTTTCCAAGTTGGTAACTGAAATTCAAACCAAGCTGCCTAGTCTCTGAGACAAAGACATTTATTGTCATCTGCGACTCTAATCGTCTTTAGCTCGTGTCCATGTTAGCTGTTGATACTGCCATTTCAGGAGTTCCAATGACATCACCAGCCCAAGGTTCCCTCTGAGCCCCTCTGTCTTTCAGGCAGGAAGGTTGAGAATGAGAAGGCTACTGATCTTTGTCTAATTGTCTTTCTCTAGGCATGCTCTTTTCCCCGCTGTGCTTTTGTTCATCCTGTTGAAAAAGACCTTGCCTTCCTGCTACAAAGGAAAATGCCATAAGAGGAGCTTTAAAAGAAAAATTAACAGAAAGCCTTTGTTCTAGTATGAAGTCTGTTTTAGAAAAACCAGCAAAAGCCAAGGAAGAGAACTGGCTGGGGCAATCCTTTCTCATGCGCTTTGTTCATTTTATACAAAAAGACAATCTAAAGAGAACTTAATCAGTCTTATACAGCATATCCTATTTGTTCCAGGGAAATATAAAGATAGGTCCACGCACAAAAAGTCCTGAACATGAATATTCATAGTCGCTTTCCCCACAATAACCCTCAGCTGGGAGCAGCCCAGATGTCCTTCAAGGGACGAATGGTAAAACGAACTGTTATATATTCAGGAATGCAACAGGAACAAATATTGATATGCCCAACAACTTGGATAAATCCCCAGGGAACTATGCTGAGCTGAAGAAAAAAAAAAAAGGAAGTGATTTCAAATAACTATGTGCTATATTATTCTCTGTAACAACATTCCTGAAGCGATGACATGAGAGAGGACAGATTAGTGCTTGCTCTGGAGCCCCAGAGGTTTAGTGGGCTGTGCACTGAGTTGCCAGCTAGAAGGCCATTCATTAAAACGCACCAGCTACTCTGAAAATGAAAGGTGAGGCTCTCTGCACCCATAACGAGGGAAGATTTCAGAAATGCAAAGGGACAGTTCTACTCTGTCCTATTGGGTCAATTGTTTGGAATTGACTCCTTCGCAAGGAGCTTGGAGCTTTGGATGGGTTAGTAGCAGGCGTGCTGTTGGGTGTGGCTATGAAAGGGCTTGGAGCTTTGGATGGGTTAGTAGCAGGCGTGCTGTTGGGCGTGGCTATGAAAGGGCCACAGGAGGAACGCTGGGATGACTGACTTGTTCTGTATCTACTGAACTGATGCCCGTCTTCAATTAGAACACTGTGCCTAAGTTCAGCCTGGTTTTCCACTGAATAAACTGGATACATGGAGTCTCGTGCCAATATATGCTTATCTAAAAGATACAGCATTCCATTTAAAATAAGTACCAAAAAACAATGAACAGGCAAACAAAACCCCGGCTTGTGAACAGGCCATGTGGAAGTCACTGAGATGGTCACAAAGAGCATCCTGCCTTGATTTCACTCTGCTGATAAGCAGGAGAGAGGCACAGGGCCGGGCACACTGGGAGAGGAGTCAAAAAAATCTATGGTCTATGCTTGGGTAAGACATGCAATCATTTTGCATTTCTTGTTCATTATTAAATTGCAGAGAATTTATCCTCTGCTTTCCTGCATGCACATGGTAAAAATGAAATAGGAATGTGAAAGTGTAATCCATGGATTCCTTTCCACTTGAACAGGATTCTCAGATGATTCTTAAATGAAATGTAAAGGATAATGTCAGAGTGAATACATTCTGCCAGGAAGTGGTCCCCTGATTGCAGAGGGTGGGGGGACTGCCTACCCATCTAGAGGGGAAAAGCTTGAGCATGTTGACAGAGACACAAACTACAGGAGACAAAGGTATACAAACAACAGGTAATTCAGGAGATGACTCATTAGGAGAAGAGCTCTTTAAGTGCTAATGTTACAGACAGCGAAACTGTTAGCTGCATAGGAACTATTGTAGAACGAGGCCAGCTTAAACCATAGCTGAAACAGTTCTAGTAACCGGCCCCTATTGGTGGGTGACAGAGCGTCAGGACCTTGTATTCCGGGAGGTCGCCCCATGAGCTGTGTTCCTGGGATGAGCACAGATGGGAAGGCCAACTGCCAAAATTCTGCTTCTGTAACTGCTTGCTTGCCTAGCTGCTGAGATAAGTTTGTTGATTCAGCCTGATAAAAACCAGAGCCTGTAAACGGACTAGGCCATCTCTCTCTCTGGGCATGACCCCTGCATAACATTTGGTCTCTCTCTTCCTGCGCAGGTCTTTCTTCTTTTTCCTACTTTGTCTTTCTCTTTAATAAAATTTGCTCTTTAATTCACAAGTCACTGAGTTGTTCTTGTTCGTCAAAGTGTAACACTAACTTAGAAGTTGTTATAGTTTACAAAATCAGTGGGCTAAATCAACGACTGGTCTTAAAAAAATTTGGTTAAGGGTTTAATAGAAATAAAGTTTTATTATGATCAAAGCCAGCATTGTCTATTGGCCACTTCCTCTGAGGCCACAGTACCCTTGTATGGCAGCTCAGACATAAAAATTCCTTCTATTTTCACTTTCCTATTTCACAAACTAAACCAAACTCACTGCCATTGAGGTTATTCCAGCTCATAAAGGCCCTGTAGGACAGAGTAGAACTTCCCCTTTGGGTTTTCAAGATTACAATTCTTTAGGAGGCAGCTTGTGTTTCAAATGGTTGACCTTGCACTTAAAAGCCCAACTCAAAACCTACTGTGCCCCCAGGACTCCTGTTTTTAATTTAACTAACTGTCATTACATACACGCAAGACTATATTAATTTATTATTGTTCTGCTGAAGAGGGTGCATTTACATGGCATAGCAATTCCCCTTTCACATTCATATTCATCTACCTTAAATAAACGAAAGAGTATATAAATGTATTATTTTGGTCAAGTAAATTTATTTTTAAAACCTCTTTGACTTATTATTGTACCTGGATATGAAATATTTTTGTAGTACCGAATGAGCAAGAAAACTGCATATTCGATCATTTCCTTTAAGGGTTTATCCAGAAATCAGAAATACCTAAATTAGTTTTTCATTTAAATAATTCTATGAAGTCCTATGAAAAATATGACTTGAAAGAGTATTAATAGTTAGACTCTCTTTTAAACCAGATTCAATCACGAAATAATCACAGCCTGAGTATATAGTCAAAAATTACATTCTGTGCTAAATTATCTTATCAGGCCCAAGGTCATGTGTGGAAGTCTTAGAATGAGGGAGGAAGAGCACAGGGAAGAGGGGCATGGGAGACTCGAATTGTTCTGTATTGAGAACATGATGTTCATGAAATAGAGGCAAGGGGATGAATATCAGATGACTGTGATACACCAAAACCTGAGAAACTCTTTGTTTCTGCTGTGACTTGGAACGAGAAATTCCCCCAGTTAGATAGAGCAAAGGAAAAGCCCCTTTTGAGTCTCGCCTCATCCAATTTCAAATGGGGAGGGCAGTTCAGCCACTTAAGGAACCCGAGCCAAGCAGAGACTGACCATCAGGGAAGTGCCCTGTCAGAAACAATAGTCCATGTTCCTAGAAAGGAAGATTAGATATGGTGAACATGTCAGCATTACCAAAAACACTTTATGAATTCAATGCAATTCTGAATCAAATTCCAGCAAATTTATGAATGAAACGGAACAAAAAGGATCAACTATATATGGCAAAGAAAGAACCGAGGATAAACTAAAAATCCAAAGCCAAACCAAATTCCCTGCCTTTGACGCTATACTGACTCATAGCAAACCTAATGGATGGGTTGAATGTCCCCTATGAGTTTCTGAGACTGCAATTATTTTAGGATAAGCAAAACACCATTAAAAAATAAAACAGGCTGGTGTGCTTCTTCTTCCTGGGCTTTGTTGCTTCTGAGCTTGTTTACTTTCAAGTTTTTAAGACCCCAGACACTATATCTTTGATACCTGGGACTCATTAACTTTCTTCATCACTTTTGCTTTTGCACACATTTGTCATCAGCAATCATGTTGGTAAGGTGAGCGTCATGGAATGCCAATTTAATAGAACAAAGTGTTCTTGCATTGAGGAAGTACCCATGTGCATGCTGAATGTCCATTTACTACCTTAATACTAAGCCTATAAATATAAGCATGTAGGTCTATTGCTCCATCATCATATATAAATATATTTATCTATCTACATGTCTGTATGTAGACCACAAGGAAGAAGCATACCAACCTATGTGACCACAAGGAGTCGACGGGATCAGGTATCAGACATCAAAGAACTAAAAATTATATCCTTGTAAATGAGAGGGAGTACTGATTGGGGACCTAAAGCCCATCTGTAGGTAATAGGACATCTCCTTATAGAAGAATCATGGGGAACAGATGAGCCAGTCAGGGTGCAGTTTAGCAATGATGAAACATACAACTTTCCTCTAGTTATTCAATGCTTTCTCCTCCCCCCCGCTAAAATACTATCATGATCCCAATTCTATCTTATAAATCCAGCTAGATCAGAGGATGTACATTGGTGCAGATAGGAACTGGAACAATAGGGAATCCAAGACAGACGATCCCTTCAGGACCAGTGGTGAGAGTAGCGATACTGGGAGGGTGGAGGAAAGATGAGGTAGAAAGGGGGAACCAATTATCTACATATAACCTCCTCCCTGGGATATGGACAACAGGGAAGTGGGTGAGGGAAGCAGATATTGAGCACCAAAGAACAAGAATCACATCATTACAAAGGAGGGGGAGAGCAGAGTGGGGCCCTAAGGCCCCCTGGTGGGTAATTGGTCGTCTCTTTAAGGGAGTCACGGGGAGGAGACAGACCAGTCAAGATACAGCCAGGCAGTGATGATGCACACAAGTTCCCTCTAGTTCCTGAAGCCTTCCCCAACCATCATGGTCCCAACTCTACCTTACAAATTCAGAGACTGGACTGGAGAAAGTACACTAGTATAGAGAGGAGCTGGAGATATGGGGAAACCAAGATGGATGGGCCCCTTCGGGTCAATGGTTAGATTGGAGAGGCTGGTTAGATTGGAGAGAGAAGGTGGGGTAGAGAGACGGAACCAACGGCAAGGATATGCACATAAGCTCCTATTTGAAGGATGGCCATCAGGGGAGTGGGTTGGGGGAGAGGTCAGAGAATGTAATATATGACAGAACAATAACAATGTATAAAGTATTGAGGGTTGGTGGGGAGGAGAGGGCAGGAGAAGAGGGGAAGGGATAGAAAAGCCGATACTAGGGGCTTAAGGGAAAAGGCAGACAATTGGAGAATGATAATAGAAGTGGATATGTGAGGGTGCTTGACATAGTATGCTTATTTATGTATTGTGAAAAACGATGTTGAGTCCCCAATAAAATGACTTTAAAAAGATATTGTAAAATAATAATAATTTAGAAATTATCAAGTGTTCATCAAGTTATCAAGGGGGAGTGGGGAGGGAGGGAAAAATAAGGACGTGATATCAGGGGCTTAAATGGAAAGCAAATATTTTGAGAATGATGAGGGCAACAAATGTACAAATGTGCTTGACAAACAATGAATGGCTGTATGGATTATGACAGCAGCTGTATGAGCCCTCAATAAAATGATTAAAAAAATCTAAAACAAAGTAGGAAGCCTACCACCACTAGACTTTAAATCTTATTATATAGCCACAGTAATAAAAATAACCGGATGTGAGTACAATAATAAATTAGAATTGAGAACTCAGAAACAGTATCAACTCCTCGTTACAGACACCTGATTTTTGTCAAACAGCTAAAACATATTAAATGAGAAATAAAGACCTTTCAATACATGGTGATAGAAAAATCGAATCTCTACCTACAAAAGAATGAAACAGGACCCATACCTCATGTCATTTACAAAAACAAACTCAAGATAGACTAAATATCTAAATATAAACCCTAGAACCTTAAAGACTATCAATGAAGAAATAGGGACAAAGAGTCCTAATACAATGTATAAATGCACTACCAAACACAATGATAATTATCTATACAATGGAAGATAATTTTTTAAAAAAGAAGACAAAATAGCGGATAACATTAATGCATATTTAAAAATTTCATCAAATAATCAAACCCAAAGATTAGGCAGAATACTTAGCAGTGATATATCAGAGAAACAACTACATTCAAAAATCTGTATTTCTACATCACCTTAATAAGAAAAGTACAAATACAAATAACCCAATTAAAAAATGGACACACAACATGAACAGGCAATGTACTGAAGATAACATCTGGGCAGTCAATAATCACATAAAGAATATTTGCACTCATCAACAAGAAGAGAAACACAAACTAAAACAATGCGAGATCAGAGAGAAACAGGGGGCTTTCTACTCCTGTAAAGAATTAAAGTCTCGGGCTGAGCCCAGGTGGCATAAGTGGTTGAGTGTGGGACTGCAGCCCACGGTAGAGGCAGTGGTGCAAAAAAAAAAAAAAAAGAAAAAAAAAGAATTATAGTCTCTGAAATCCACGGGGCAGTTCTATCCTGTCCTGTAGGGTCATTATGAGTCAGAAGCCACTTGATGGAAATGAATTTTTGTGTCTCTTTTTTAAACCACATATTGCATTTTCAAATTTTTTTGGCGGGGGTTGGGGGGCATCACTGCTCTCTGGTGGTCGTAGGCGCTACTCAGCGCTGCTCTTGGGAGCCACCGCTGGATTTGAACCACCAAGCCCGCGGGCTGCAGTCCCCCACTTCAACCACTTACGCCACCAGGGCTCGACCCGCATTTTCAAATTTTAAAAACCATCTATATAACATTTTCAAAATTGGTTAAATCCTCAAATTATTAGTGAGCATGTTTACATGGCATATATTTTATATAGTCACATTTTGTTAATATTGACTGCATATAATCTGTTGTCAGAGAATCAAAGGACCTGATGCATTGGGCACATCTGTTACAAAAGACCTCTTTAAAGTATAAAACAAAAGCAAAATTGTCACGTTGAGGATTCACGCCACAGTATTTACAACTGCCTCATATGCTTGTTAAAGTTGGACAATGAATAAGGAAACCTGGAGTTGAGTTGATGCCTTTGCCTTGATGTTGGCAAGGCAGACCGACAGTACCATGGATTGTCAGAAGAAGAAACAAGTCTGTCTTGAAAGAAGTACACTCAGCATGCTCCTTAGAAATGAGGATGACATGACCTTCATATACTCTTGACATGTTATCCAGAAGACTAGTTCTTGACAAGGTCCGTACATCATGCTTGGTGGAGTAGAGGGTCAGTGTAAGAGTGTAAGACTCTCAGTGAGATGGGTTGGCACGTGGTTTTGACAATGGTCTCAACGATGTCACTGAGAGTGAACACTGAGTCAGAGTGGTCAGTGTCTCCCTTCACTGTATTGTAAGAGGGTCACTATGATTTAACACTGAGTCAACAGCCCCTACTAATAACAAGCATCTAAGCAACAGTCAGCCACCTGTAGCAAATGTGTCTTCTATTATGGCCTTTTTTTTACAATTGAATTAGAGGTCTTCTCAACCAATTAGGAGTGAATAAAGACATTAAGAAAAAGAAGTAACAGAAGGCAGATACCAGCAAGTTGATGCTGACTCATGACTCTCCGTGTGTGTCAGAATGGACTTGTGCCCATAAGGTTTTCTTATGTTGGAAGTTTGGATTTTAATAATTTTAATTTTAGTTTGTTTTTATAGTTGTTGAGACTGTAGACAGTGGGAGCTGTGGTGATTCAACTCTTTATCCCAGTACAATTAATGATAGTGGTTACATTCTTCACCTGGTGTCATCAGGATCCACATTCTGTTCCTTTGCCATGAACATGAGCTCACTTCATCCTAAGTTTCCTGTCTAATCTTTCAAGTTTCTGGTGTCACTTGGACCCCCTGTAGATAGTATTTAAAAATAACCACAATGGTTAAGGCCGACATTCTGTAAGAGTTAAACCAGACTACTGTTTGGTTTTCAGAAGATTCCGGGGGGTATTTTTTATTAAAGATTTAAGAATTTCTCACAGCAACAGAGGTGAGGGAGTATCTAGCTGCTCGTACTCTAGAATTTGTGGACTTGATGAGAATTTGACATTTTGTTCTGCCTTTTGATAAGGATTCTTCCATAAAACCCTTGAAAAAAACATTCAGTAGTGGTGGCTGGGCACCCTCCAGTTTTTGGCTTAGGAGCAAGAAAACCAAATCAAATAAAGTCCCCTGCCATTGAGGCAAGTGACTCTCATAGTGACCCTGTTTGTGATTTCCAGGACTGCAAATCTTTATGGGAACCAACTGTCCCAATTTTCTATAGTGGTGTGGCCGGTGGATTGGAGCTGCCAACTTTTGGGTTTGAAGTCTGTGTTAGTTTGGGTAGACTAGAGGAACAAATGCAAGGACACGCATATAGGTATAAGGAAAGGGTTTATATACAAAAGAAATGTGACCCTAAGAAGGCATCCCAATCCAGTCCAGTGTAAAGTCATAAGTCCAATAATAACCCATATGCCTGAAATCCGTCTTTAAAGTCTGCTTCCGACTCAGGAAGTCACAGGTCAGTGGGTGCAGAATTCTGGCGCTGGCAGGGGTCTCCCCATGGCTCCTTGCTTCCAGGGCTCAGGTCCATCAACAACATGGCACTCCAGCTTCAGAAGTCTGTCTTCATCAGGGCAAAGCCATGTGGTCTCTCCACCGGCTACTCCAGCCTACCAGCTGCCGCTATTCTGTATTGCTTGTGGTTAATCATCTCTCAAACTAACTCCCAACAACTGGGGAAGATAGCTTCTCATCGTCACAAGGGAAATACCGCGAGATTTCCCAGGAGTCTCAGGTGAAAGCCATGCCCACACAGAGGCCTCATCAGCTACTCAATGGCTTTCTCCTGATTAACAGGCCAGACTCCACCCCTACATTTCAATTATAAAATTAACATAAGCACACGACAGCCACAAAGTCCAACATCTAACCCACAGTGCCACCAAGTTATCTTAATAGCAACAGGACAGTTGTTAATGGAGGCCACTGGCTGCACATCCCATTTCGAGCCTCCCCCTTTTCTGACTTGCCTGCCTCTGTTGCTCCAGTAAACAGAGACCCACTGTTGGCTTGTCACTTCTACACATCTAAGAGCCCAGGACTTTGTTCAACCAGAAGAGAGAGAAGCACAAAACACAGTATTAGGCAAGCTACCTGGACGTTCCAGGAAATCACAGCCCTAGATCCCAAACCCCAAACCAAATCTCATATGGTTTTCCATTGCATGGTGCTGGAAACATCTTTGTGATTTTTTTTTCTATATCAGTCAGTGAAGTTTCCTTGTAATATAAATGAGAGTGGACCATATGTGTCCTTTTGTGATCAGTTCAGTGTACTACGTCGCCAGCCCCCATCTATGCCATAAATGTATGAAGTCTTCATTGCTCTTCTGGCTGAGAAGTATTCCACTGTAAGCCTGCACCACGGTTTGTCTACTTGTGATGGGCTTCTAGGGTGTTCTCTAGTGTGACATGTTTCTGAAAGATCATAACCTTGAAAAAACAGACCAACAACACCATCTCGTGGCCATCCAATCGATTTCAGCTCACAGTGACCCTGAAAGACAGGGTAGACCTAACCCTACATGTTTCTGAGATTGCAAATCTTCATAGGGATAGAAAGTTGTGTCTTTCTCCAGGGGAGTTGCCGGTGGTTCAAAGTGCTGACGTAGGGTTAGCAGCGCAATGCCTAACTACTAGGCCACTGGGGCTCCTTACAGAGGATGTCCAGTCTGCACTTACCAGACGGCTATGAGTCAGAATAGATTCAAAAGCAACTGACCAAAAGAGATAAACCAGAATCATTGCCATTGAATGAATTCTGACTCACAGTGACCCTGCAGAACAGAACGGAACTAGTCCACAGGGTGTCAAAAGCTGTGACTCTCTCAGGAAGCAAACTGATACATGTTTTCCTTGCAGGATACCTCCTGGGTTTGACCTGCTGGCTTTCCTGTTAGTACAATGGCGTGGAACTGTTTGTACCACGTGAGCATCAGCAGAAAGAGCAGTATGCGTCCAATAGTGTCTTCGCCCAACAAAGCTATGTCAAGGGGTTGTTGGTCAATCTGGTAAGTGGCTCAATAATTTAGTGTTCTTTTATTTCCAGACTTACTCTGTTATCTAACTGGGCAGTCATGTGCTTATGTTAATTTTATGATTGAAACATAAATGTGGAAGCTAGCCTGCTACTCTGGAGATAGCCATTGAGTAGCCAATGAGGCCTCATGTGGGCATGGCTTTCTCCTGATACGTTTGGCAAATCCCGTGACATTTTCCTTGTGAAGATGAGAAGCTATATTCCCCAGTTGTTGGGAGTTTGTCTGAGAGACGATGAATCATGGACAAGCCAAGATGGCAGCATCCAAGAAGCTGGAGGAGCCGGCGGAGAGACCACACGGCTTACCCTGATGGAGCCAGACCTCTGAAGCTGGGGCAGCCACATGGAGACCTCTGTCAGAGATTAATTGCTTCTGCTGTTGATGAACCCTGAGCCCTGGAAGCAAGGAGCCATGTGGAGACCCCTGCCAGCGCCGGGATTCTGCACCCACTGACCTGTGAAGTCGTGTGTCAGAAGAAGACTTTATAGACTGATTTCGGGCATATGGGTTAATATCAGGCTTATGACTTTGAACTGGACTGGGCTCAATGTCCTGTTCCTCTTGTATATCTATATCTATATCTATATCTATATCTATATCTATATCTATATCTATATCTATATGCATGTCTATGAAATTTGTTCCTCTAGTCTACCTGGACTAACACACTAACAAAACAGGCATTCATTTTGTCATTGGACACATTTTGATTCACTACAAGTAAACGCCTGAAGTGGGCGACCTATATAAATACAGTGGTATTTCATTTTCAGAGAAATGTAACTGCTGCTAGGTCACACTTGTGTCTGTATAGCACAAGGAAAAGGAAGTGTAAGGGTGTACAGTTTGGAGAAACCATAGTACCAAGTGCTGTTGAGAAAAGAGAATATCGACATATTTACAAGTGGCATTGGACACAGTCATGGTGTTAGGTCTCAAGAAATAATTTAGGGAAAATATTTTCAGTACATTTCACACTACTATGCCACCCCACATTTTAAAGTTTTAATCTCAGAAAAGCAGGTAAATAACATCCTTTTCTTTTTTTTCTTAGAGAAAAAATAAGTGTCAGATAATATGTGTCATTCCAGACTGTTCTACATGTATTTCAACATAGAATTTAGTCATAAAACTGTTTTGTGTGTTTATTTTCCATAAACTTTACATAGTATCTCAGGGTAATTGGGATTTAGCAAACTACTTCCTTTGTCCTATTTTAACTGAAAAATATTTGATGTGTTCTCTCAAAATTGGTTTTATGAATTAATTCATTTTTTAAAATAACTCTAATATTCCATGATATGTAAGTACTAACACTTGCATCTTGACTCTTCTTTTGAGATTTTTTAAAGATGATATAATTCATGACAATGATTTGGAACAGAGTCATCTTTATATGAAAAAAAGACAAAAGAAAACAAAACTTCCTCAGTACTCAGTACTGATTTTTCTCTTCTTCTAAGATTACCTTGGACAGACAAGTCAATAGTAAGCCAATCTTTATCTTTTAAGACCCTACTTTCTATATGGCAACACAAAATCAAAACAATTCCCAACATGAATGATCTGAGGTAGGAATGACTTTCCCCAGAGTAAGAGGAACAGTGTTTTGAGGATCTGAATGCTAAGTGGCTAGCTGCCACTTAACAAAACCCAGAAGTCATTTTTATCCAGCCCCTGGGCTTTGATCTTGCTCCCCAAGTCGAAACTTCTGAAGTATAAATAAAGACATTCTTTTTCAAGAGGGTAGCTGAAAGGAGACAGAAACATAGACCGTGACTAGGATTCCTATTATTTCATGTAATTTCATCTGAACACCAGGGCAGAGTGGCCTCCAGGGCGGGGCAAGAGTGGTCATCTCTACAAAGGGATGTCAAGAGTCTCTCTCTCTCAGTTGCCTGCTATCATACTCTCTCTCTCTCTCTCTCTCTTTCTCTCTCTCTCTCTCTGGCAAACTCTCCCACACCCTTTCTCTGTCTCTTTGTCAACTCTCTGCATATACAACTCCTTCCATTACTGACAGAGCAGATTCCGTGACATTTTCTAGTTTGCCACATGGATGATCTTCAGGGTCCCTCTAGTCACTGTTGATCCAGTGAGTCAGGAGTTTTCTTAGCAATGTGAGGTTTGTTCTGTATCTTTTCTCCCCTTTTACTCAGGAACTCCATATGCATCCCTGGTCAGAATCAGTGGTTGGAACTGACAGCCTTAGTTCCTCTGGTCTGAGACTAGATGTGGTCATGGTTCTTGTGGGCTCTTCATTTTGGGGACTAGATTCTTCTTTGAATCTCTGTTTTGCTTTCTTCCCTTCCTTTCTATGCAAATAGGAGCTAATAATCAAACCCCCATGGCTATGCATAAGCTTTTGAGGTCACCCAACAAAGATGTAAAATATTATTTGTAAGAACTGTTTTCTTTTCCTAATTGGTTAAGTTGTCCCTGAGCCTGCTGTGCTCCTAAGCACATTAAGCTAATAGCGCAATCTGGTGAGTAGTTAGAGATGTCTAGACTGGATTCATTTGAAATCCTGATGACATAGTGGTTAGCATTGGGCTGTGATGCTTCAGGTCCAAAGTTGGCAACTACCAGCTGCTCTGTGGGAGAAAGGCAGGTATTACTAATCAGGTGAACAGTTACAGTCTCAGACTCCCTTAGGCACCTCTATTTTGTCTTATGAGATTACAAAGAGTCAGCATACACTCAACAGCCAGGAGTTGAATGGAGCGCTATAACCACAACTATGTTTTATTCTCTATGAAAATGCACCTGTGTGTCTAGAGAGAGATATGGCATACACAAACATCAAGTTCCTCTGACCTCAGATTCCATTATGTCACAGGACTAATTGTTTCCATGTATTTTCAATTTCAGTCACACTTCTTTCCTTCAGACAAGAAGAGACCAATAATTACCCCTGAGATGTGTAAAACCCTCGATTGGGTTGCTTCTCAGCAAAGGACGATGCAGAACTCTATTGTGTTTTTGTGTGTGGACTGTGTTGTGTCAATTGATCTTGGTGTTGCTCAAATCCTGAGTGCAGTGACTCATCCCCTGAAGGCCTTTGGCTATGCCTAAAAGGTTTTCATAACCTTTAGACTGTGAATTCTTGACTTTTGAAAGATAACTTAGAATTCAGCTTTTGGATTTTAAAATTGAGGTTTCAATTTTAGATCTGAGGTGTTTGAGGGGTCTCCATCATGTCCATTCCAGGGTGGTTTACAACTGCTATGAGTGGAATTGGGTTTCTCAGAAAGAGATATTGAAGTTCTAAACACCAGATTTACAAACTAATTGAGAAAATGATGCATTTCTTGTGTCAATAATTAGGTAAATGAGGTCAGGAGTAGAACGGGTCCTAATCCCTTCTGAGTTATGTCTCACAAGAGGGAAAACAGACATTGGCACAATGACTCTCAGAGAGAGGGCAAGAATCATGTGATGATGATGGGCAGCCAGGAGGGCCAAGAAATGTCATGGGCTACCAGAAGCTGAAAGTTATGGGGGAGGTTTTTCCTTAAAGCTGGGAGAGATGGTGTGGCTCTGCTGATGTCCTGAATACTGACTGTTAGTCTTCTCCAGATTTGTGACAACAACTCTCTGTTCTTTCATGTCAACCACATTTTATTACGACAGCCCAAGGAAACAAAGAAATTATTACACTCACATTTGTATTGCACTTCTGATCCTTGGTACCCTGTGATGCCTGAATAAAACAATCCTACACAAACCATCACACAGAGATATTTGACCTTCATTCCACTGTGGCCAGTTATGCATGCTTCCCAGAGATTGTGCTGGGTTAACTTCAGTTCTTATTCTAAATACATGGAAGACATGGTAAAATAATAAAATTAGCGAAAAGAAGCAGATATTTTAAATGACAGAAGAAATTGATCTCCCAAGAATTTCAGATAATGAGATTACTGATGGAAAAAGGGGAGGGGTGAAATAAAATCGAAACCCTCAGAAAAGAGTATGCAGTGAGACGGGGAGAGGGAAGGAGTGGGAAAGGGAGAAGAGAGAGAGTTCTGGGGGAAGGTGCCCATCATGTTCACTCAGTGAGCCTGGCATTCTTTGGATATTACTGTGCCTGGCCAGTAATTTTTCGCTGCATCTAGGTGTTCATGGCACAGAAACCCTGGGGCCAAAGGACACACTCACCTCCTGGCTGTTCTTCCATGATGGTAATGAGACCCTTTCTTTTGGCTCTCTTCTCTCTTCTTTTTATGTCAGCAATAAAAAATCAATATGAATGTAAGATCGAATGGGGATAAAAATTAAGTAGGCAGTATTTTTATATAGAATTTTAAATTATGGAAAACAGTGCCCTGCAATGCTAATAGACATGTTTATATGTAGTACATATATAAAGATGCACAATCACATTCGTTTGGGTTGCCCTGGTTGGGAGGAAGGGGGTAGTTATCAGAGAGCAGGCCTCTGTAGTATTGGTAATGCTTTCTTTAGCTTTCAAGGCTTGTGTTGGGCATCTGATTTTGAGTCAGCAATATCCTCTTTGCAATTTATATGTCTAATACCATTCATGACACATACTTTCCATATTTCAATTCAATCCCATACAACCTTTTTTGAAAAAAAAATTCAGTAAGAGTATTGTCATATGTGCTCTTCAGTACAGGAAGCTAATCAAGTAATAGCAGAGATAGGGGACAGGTTGGGTGAATGCCAATCCCCCAAATATTATTTTCAAGTAAATGTGGTTTAGGTATGCTTTAAAGGCACAAAGAGTCATTTGCTCAAACAATAGAAGCCAGTCCTGACTCTACACTGTAATTAGATGTCACTGGGCTTTGGGCCAATTATAGGGCTTTCTAATTAAAGAAGGAGCTGGGTGATGCCGCTCTCACTGCAGGGTACGTACACTAACCAACTGCTAGATAGATGCTCGTGATGGAAACCAAGCTGTCAGGGAAAGCAGGAGATGCATGAATTCTACTTCTTCATGAAGGTTCAGAAGCACTATCTCTCTTCCCTCTCAATATCAGTCTTACAGCCACCCTTCCTGTGTTTCTAGAAAGTTCCAGGCTCTGCAGAAGTAGCTCCACATTGATGCAAGAATGCCCAGGCTTCTGCAGCTCACAGATGCCTGCTCAAATCGGTTTCTCTCACCATCACGAGAATATCTTAAATGGCAAGTGGATAAACCTCAGAATCCTCCAGAGCTAACCAAACAGAGCCTGGGACCAAATGGTGCCAATCCACAGTGTGGAAAGATCTTTGGCAATGCCAGCTTCTTACTGTAATCTGATCCATCTGAGAGTGTCTGCGGACTAATCTTTAAACAACACTTCTGCCGCAGCCCTTATCTGGCTAAGCACCACTTTCTCATGAGCTGGCATTTGAATCTGTTTACATTTGAATCTGGGAACTTAATGCTTCTTAAATGTTTCAAAAGATGCCTAAGGCTCTGTGGGTCACTGATTCATGCCTTGAGTTGCAGAAACAAAATTCACTGTCACTGAGTTGATTTGAACTTATCATGACCCCATGTAACGAAGGTTTCTGAGACTGTAGATTTTTCCCAAGGCAGCCTCATCTCTCTCCTTTAGCACAACTAGTGAGTTTGAACACAAAGAGTAATAGCTTAACGCCTAATGCATAGCACCATTTGTGTGCCTTCCCTTGAGATACAGTTGTAGCCTAATGCGGACTATGAAGCAAGGCCAGGAAGTTGCACCCTCAAAGGTCTATCTGAGAACAGCAGACAATGCCTCAGGAAGGAGGAGGAAATTGTCTGCAAGATTCACAGATGAGCTGAACAAACTAGGATGTCATAGGAATTTTCCAGAAAATGGTGACGATGTGAGAGGAAAGCCTCTTCCTCCCCAAACCTAAAGAACAACACCATTAAAACAAAGCAAAACAGTTATCCTAACAAAATGTTCAATCACCATAGCAGTAAAACTTATTAGGTACTGCTATTATTGTTCTTACACAGTGCTGCAATCAAATGTCATTACGTGGCTGAGCCCAGGTGGCATAAGTGGTTGAATGCAGGACTGTGGCCTATGAGCTTGGCAGTTCAAATCCAGCGGTGGCTCTCAGGAGCAGCACTGGGTAGAGCCCACGACCACCAGAGGGCAGTGATGCCCCCCCAAATAAACAAAAGAACAACAAAAAAATGACATTGGACATTAGTTGGGATTGCTCTTCTATCCAGTCTTTGGAAGTCTTACCAAAGGACTGGGTAGGAGCATTCAAAATAAGGTACAGAGGATGCCAAGGAAGGGAGTTTGGCCATTACACTGGGGATAAAGCAAACCATCTTAGAAACAAGAGCAGAGATTCTCAATACCTCTGGGAGTGAAGAACTAGGGGAGATGGGCACATTAGAGGTATCTGGGGAGAGAAGTCAGAAAAGGACTCACTGGTGACAGCCTGAGACAGCACCATCCAGTTTCCCAACCCGAGGACTGCCTTTGGAAGAGGCTGCTTTGCAGAGTGGGGGACCCATTGGGTATATGTCAGTGCTGAGGAACTTAATAATTCTAGAGCAAAGTACAGACCAAGGCCTTTTATCAAGGCTGAGATAAAAACTCTACAAAGAACTGTATGCTTACTATTTTGTCACCTGTATCTGTTGTCGACAGATGCTGCTGAGTTGGTTTCAGCTCAGTGACCCAGAGTACAACAGAATGGAACCCTACTTGATCCCGCACCACCCTACATGTTGTGGTCAGGTTGGAACCCGTTGTTGCAGACACTGTGTCCATCCATGTCTTTGAAGGCTTTCCTCTTTGTCATGGACCTTCTGGTTTACCAAGCATGAGATCCTTGCACGGACACTGGTCCCTCCTGAACATGTGTTCCAAGAATGAAAAATGAAATTTGCCATCCTCACCTTTGTGGAGATGCTTGGCTGTACTTCTTTCAAAAATGTGTTCTTCTAGTGACACGTAGAAAGTTCAACACAGTCTGTTATCCACATCATGGGAATGTATCAATTCATCTATGCTCTTTCTGTGTGGCTATTCAACTTGCGTGTGCATTTGAGATCATCAGAAATACCATAGGTTAGGACAGGCACTGAAAGTGAAGTCCTTGCTCTTCCATGCTTTAAAGGGATCTGGTGCCCATGTTCTCTCCAGGGCCAGGCATCCTTTGGTCAAGACACTGAGGCTTCCAGGAGCACTGATGGTGTATCCAATCAAAATAAAATCCCTGACAACTTGGATCATTCTTCCATTTATCATGACATTATTGATTGGTCTAGCTGTGAGGATTTTGGCTTTCTATTTCATTGAATTCCATACTATAGGCTGCTGCCACCTTCATCAGCAAGTGGGTTGAGTCATCACTGCTTTCAGCAAGCAAGTTTGTGCCATAAGCATATTGCAGCCTGTTAATAAGGTCAGGCTCTCCAAAATCTTCAAAGTGAAGTGCTTTGTCTTCAATATTTTAAAGAGGCCTTGTGCAGTACATGCCCAGAGCGATATGTTGTTTGGTTTCTTGATTGCTGTTTTATTAGCATTGACCTGGGATCCAATCAAATTACAGTCTTCTCTTTTTCTTAACATTTTTCAGCTGAGCCCTGGTGGTGTAATGGTTGTGTGCGGAACTGCAGCCTACAGGGTTGACAGTTCAAATCCAGCAGCAGCTCTCCAGGAACAAGGCTGGGCTTCCTACTCTCACCAGGGCAGAGGTGCCACAAAAAACAAAAAAATTTTCAATCTTCATTTTCTCCATTTATCGTGTTGTTACCTCTTGGGCTTAGGTTTTCTCTTCATCAAATTAATAATCCACACTCAAGATGAGAGCCTTTGGTTTATCAACAAGTGCTTCAATTCAACCGCACTTTTAACAAGTCACGTTGTGCTGTCTCCATTGGGGCCTGCTGATGGCCTTCCTCTCACCCTGATGCTACACTTTTCTTCATGTAGTCCACCTTCTTGGAGTCTTTATCCAGAATACAGATTGAAGAATTATAGTGAAAAGATACAACGCTGGGACACAACTTCCCTGATTTTAAACCAGCAGGATGCCCTTGTTTGGTTCAAACAACTGCTTCTTGATCTATGTCCAGGCTGTACCTGCGCATATACCCTCCAGCAATTTCACTCCACTTTAACTTCCTCTTAGAGAAGATCCTAAAGGACTGGTTTACATAATGAGGAAGGCTTGCTATAATTTTTAAAAAATATGATCCTGTCTTCCAGTGTCCCTTAATACTTGATCCTCACCATAGTTCTCATCTTGAGCATCAGTAATGTACCCTGCACAGCTCCTCTTAACAACCTAGAATGCCCCAATGATGGAAGTTCCATTTACAGACAACTTTTATACTTCCCTCAAAGGTTATGTCAATTTTTCCTCACTTTGAACCAATTGGATCGACAGTTACTTGCAAAAATTTTTATCATCACAATTTGCAAGTGTAACTTTATATTATTGAAAAGACTTTGGGCCAGAGTAAGATTAAATAAAACAATATTTTTGAGGACTAGCTTACTTTAAAATGTATTTAAATGGAACCAAACAGCAGACGTTTAACCTTGACGAGTGGTTCTCACCTGTGGGCCTCCACCCGTTTGGGAGTTGAATGACCCTTTCACAGGAGTCACTTAAGACCATCAAAAAACACATATTTTCAATGGTGTTAGGAACCAAAACACCACTCCTTTATCAGTCTCCAGGCAGGCCCACTCATATGCAGATAGGCCCACATATGAGTACTCAATGTGATGACATCATCACACCAACCCCATCATATATACCCTGTAAAAATTCAGGTTATATAACAAAGTTGGTGCCATAATGTACTTATATGGACCAGTCACATGTGCAGAGAGCAGCTACCGTGTAGAAAGCAGCTGCTGTGTTGAAAGCAGCAGTATTGGAGGTAAAATGACACTTCATGAATTAGAATTACTGGTAAATGTAAAATCATCAACTACTGCAAAAAAAAATCTGTACCATGAGAACTTAATCTGGATACTGATCACTCATTTTATATTCAGCTGTGGCTATGTTCAATTTGTAACAATGAGAATACATCCTGCATATCTGATATTTACATTACAATTTATAACAGTTGCAAAATTACAGTTATAAAGTAGCAACGCAAATAATTTTATGCCTGGGGCGGTTCACCACAACATGAGAAGCTATATGAAAGGGTTGCAGCATTAGGAAGGTTGAGGACCTCTGCCCCAGACCGAACGTGAAAGAAAAGGGGGTTAGGGAAACGAGATTAATGGAGAGAGAACATTCAGAAATGAAATCATGAGAATGCAGACATATTGTGGAAATTGTAATGCATAGCACTGAAGAGTAAACATAAAAACAAACACACATAAATAAATACACTTGACTGCCATCAAGTTGATTCTGACTCGTGGCAATCCTATTGGACAAAGCATCCTTGCCCCTGTGGGTTCGTGGGACTGTAACCCCAGATGGGAGTAGAAAGCCTCATCTTCCTCCCTCTGAGCAGCTGGTGGCTTTGAACTACTGATCTTGCAGTTAGTAGCCCAATTTATAACCACTACACCACCAGAACACTTTGAAAAGTATGTATAGAAATTATAAATGAGAACCTGTGTAAACTTCACCAAAAATGTATTTTCAAAGATAATTTATGTTTCTATTTATTAGGTAGGAAAGCATTATATAACAATGTATCAGAAAAATAAAGCAGGTATAAAACAATAAATCAAGAATGTAATATTTTTATGAAAGTCATGTTTATCATGATTTTAAATCTAGTTAAATATGACCAAAGTTTTACCTCCATCTCCAAGTATCATAGGCAGCTATCTATTACTGTGCACTTAAATGTGATTTTACTATTATGCCAGCATTCTTTGAAAATAGTTATTGACTTGGTAATCTAGCTCACATAATTTTCCCAATGACAGTGTTTAACAGGTTATGTTCTTAGTAAAATTCCATGAGGAAATAAAGAATTAGAGAGGTTAAGTGACTTTCCCAAAGCCAAACAACTAGTGGAAGTCAGGGCTAGTACTCTGAGGTTAATCAGATTCCACAGAGCATTTTGTTATCTGAAAAATGATATTCCTTTTGGATTATTGTGCTAGGCTGGGCTGACTATAGAAACCAATCCAGCAATGGAAATATTTGTATAAGAAGAGGTTTTACATCAGGAAGTAACTATATATTAGGAAACATCCCAGCTTAGTCCAAGGCAAGTCCATAAGTCCAGTGCTAGTCCACAAGTCTGCTACTTGTCCCTGAGGCCCTCTTCTGCAGACTCATGCAGCCACATGCAATGATGCAGAACCCAGCATCACAGGCTGGTAGGTGCAAAGTCTTGTGTATTCAGTAGTGGTAGAAGTATCACAGGGCTCTCTCAGGCCTCAGGCTATTTGGGCAGCTTTCCTTGTGGCTCATAACCAGGAAGGTGAAGCAGAGAGAGAGAGAAGTTTCCAAGATCCTCCTATGAGAAGGCCACACCCACAAGGAGACATCATTGGGCTGTGACCTGATTGACAGACTAGGCTCCACCCAGGCCCTGTTAAGGGTGTCACATTGGCAGCAAAAAACCTAACTACCACAAGTAAATATTTAAGAATATATTATTATTATGAAAAACTAAGACATTTTATTATTATATTTAAAAGTTGGATATAGATGAGGGGGTACTCCAAATAAAATGGATTTTTCCACAGAGATATATATTTGATTTTTTTAACAATATAACCTTATCATCTTCAAAGCACCCTCCATTACACTGACTCCATTTTTCAAATCAAGCTCATCTGTTTAGAGGACTGACAGCACCTCCTGCATGCTTTTCTTCACCTCTTCTACATAGCCAAGTCACTGCCCTATTGTATCCCTCTGCATTCTCGAAAACAAAAAGAAGTCCCCTGAAGTGAGGTCAGGTGAGTAAGTAAGGTGTGTGGGGCCAGTTAGGCATGCTGGCACACTGAGATGGGCTTCCTCTGTCTGCCACAAATCAGGCCTTTTTTGTTGCGCACTGTTATGCTATCCTTTCAGACCCTCTAAATAGAATGCTTTATTAGCAGTCTGACTTGGTGGAATGAACTCCAAATGGACTATCCCCCTCACATGAAAAAGCCAATGAGCATTGGGAGGGACTCCCTGGTAGTCATTCCTTAGACTATAAAAGAGATCTCATCTGAACTTTGCCTTTAAGACTGTGTATGAACATCAGAATAGGTGTAGCTGGTTCTTATTTAAGTTTAGTTTGGTGTCAGAATAAGCATTAGACTGCTAATCACAAGACCAGGGGTTCAAAGCCATCAGTTCCTGCTGTGGGTGTCAGCATGGAGGACATAAGTCCATCTGCTTCCATAAAGATTTACAGTGTTGGAAACGACATGGAGTCATGTGAGCTGCAATCGACTGGACAACTGTGGGTCTGGATTGTTCTGGCGAGTGCAAGAAGAGGCTGGGGAGCTTTTCATCAATGTGCATGCAGGAAGTTCAGATGATTATGCTGAAGGATGTGTTGCGAGTAGGGGTTGCTTCAATCATTTAAAAGTGAGGGAAAATCTACCTATCATTAAAGGGTAAGTTGGAGCTCTCTGTAAGCCAGACCTTCCTAATCTGAGGACAATCTGTGTAGGGAAATATGTGTGAGTGAGTGTGTGTATACACACACATATACAAGTCATAGATAAAAGAAGATATATATATATATATATATACATGGCATATATATGTATATGAATTCTGATAGCATAATCACTAAGCATCCACCTGCTAACTGCAAGGCCCCCATTTCCAAACCATCAGCCACTCCTTCAAGGGAAAGACTGGGCTTTCTGCTTCGTAAAGAGTTACGATCTCAGAAACTCACAGGTGGAGGGAGAGCTGCCATGTCCTACAGGGTTGCTCTCACTTGACATCAGCGCAATGGCGGGAGTGAGTTGTGTAGACATGGTTGTCTACAACACCAAGGGTTGAGTTGGGCTGTGGAACACATGGTCAGTAGTTCAAACCCAGCACTTGCTCCTTGGGAGAAACATAAAGCTTTCTGATCCCATCAAGATGTAGTCCTTGGAATTCCCAGAGGTCGTTCTACTCTGTCCTGTAGGGTTTCTGAGAGGCAGTGCTGACTTGATGACAGGGGGGGTTGTTTGTTTTCTTTTATCTATATATACACATACATGATGCATGCTATCTCTCTTTGTACAAAACATAAAATTAATTTCTGGCCATAAAAGTTAAGTTATTGTGAACTCCAAAAGCAAACATCCTCTTCCCATATGTGGGACATAGAGTAGGATCTAGGAGAGTGGTGACCACTCTTCTCAGTTGGACTTTCTTATTTTTTTTAATGTGCACACATGTTCCAACAGGCTATTTTAAATGATGTGTGTGTGCTTACAGTATCAGAAAATCTTAAAGTGCTCTTGAGTCTATTTTGTATATCTATACTTTTAAATAATGGACAGAAAACCAGAACTGTGTTGGATTCATGGAAACCCACTGCTTTCAAGAGTGAACAGACAAAAAGCGTGAGATTGGATAGCAGCTGAGATTCAAGGGGCTTCGATATCAAAAGGGGAAAGAAAGGGCATTTAATTATTGAAAAGCTTACAGATGTAAAAAAATTAACAACCAAAATCAAGATTATATTCAGTTCCTAAACAAATGAAAGGGAAGCTTGCAGGACCATTTTTAGCAACGTTGCCCTGCTTTAATATTCATGCTGTTTCAAATCGCATTGTGCCCGTTTCCTTCAGCCTGGCTTTCTGGCATCATTGAAAGCCTGAGATGCTCTATTTGAAATGACTGTGCTGAGAAAGAAAGAGGAAAAGCAAATCGGTGTGCCTTGAAAAGCTGAAACCCACTATCAGCAAAATGCACAGGCATTTGTGAAGAGAATGCTTTCCCTCATTCTAAGATAGGTGAAGCTTCCCATGTGAGCCCAGTCCCAAGCCAACCAAGGGGAAGGCCAGCAGATGTTACATCAGAGAAGAACGTGGGTCCTCTGCATATGCCTTCAGGAAGACAGGAACCACCAAGAGGTGAGAGATTGCAGTGTCTGCTGGCAGTTAGTTTTTCTCTGACTTAAAGACCCATCCTCTCCCTTTAAGGTAACTTTTCAGTCTCAATTTGAATGTTTTAAAATGGCCAGATCCCACCAACAAATGCCATACTTGCTTCTATGGAACATTCTGGTTGTATCTCTTCCAGTACTGATTTGTTTGTTCTCCGTCAGTCCGTGGTGATCTCAGTATTATTTAATACATCTCAATTTGCTCAAGATTCAACACTATCTAATTCTATAGTATCATGACCCTGTTGTTATAGTATGACCCTATAGTATAACCCTATTGTTTTGATTCCTCTAATTTTTTTCTCTTTAAAACCGTACATGTGGGCCGAGCCCCAGTGGTGTAAGTAGTTAAGTGCGGGACTGCAGCCCGCGGGCTTGGCGGTTCAAATCCAGCCGCGGCTCTCAGGAGTGGCACTGGGTAGCACCCACGACCACCAGAGGCAGTGATGCTCCCCGCCGCCCCCCCCAAAAAAACCCACATATATTTTCTTTGTACAGAGATACACTTTTATCACAGAACACACCCAATTGTAGGGAGCTGTTTGTCTATCACCTAAAACGTAACTCAAACCTGGAGGTGTCCCTAAGATAAGGTTGGTAGAATGTGCTTTCTGTGCTTCACTTAAAGAAGGGGGCTAGTGACACAACTAAGCCATCTCAAAACCCAGGTACAGTCCCCAAGACCCACAGTGAGGGGTGATTCATCACGCTAAAGCTAGAAGTTCTGCGTATGAGACTCTCACCAGGTTAAAGATGAACATGGTTTTGCATTGCCCGAGCAATCAGCATCTCACCAAAGGTACGAGATTCGAACTCACCAACTGCTCTGTGGGAGAGAGGAGGCCGTCTGCTTTCACAAAGATGCACAGATTGGAAACCCCTTTGGTGCAATTCAACTCTGCTCCTGTCAGATCCCAGTGACTCCAAGTTGACTGCCAGCAGTGATGGTATGGGTCAAGATAGACAGTGTGATCATTGGTGTTTGGCTAAGTATAGAAGCAAAAGAAAGTATAGCTAAGTGGCCCTGAGCACATCAGAGACCAGCTCTCCTCAGGGAAAGCAAGGGAGTTGCTGTTGTAATTTTTACAGAGTTTGATACCATGTTAAGTCTAAGCTTAATGAACGCCACTTTGATTTTTGAGGTACTATTGGGATTAAGTTGGGTTCTTTTTTTTTTTAATAAAAATGTCTTCTTTAAGCAAAGGCTTTTTCATACCAGCTTATGTGATCACAGGTGATAAAGGGATTAGGTATCAGGCATCAAAGAACAAAAATCATATCATTGTGTGCTTGCTCACCTTCCAAATACAAACACTGAAGACAAATGGGTGCATAAGCAAAAGTGGTGAAGAAAGCTGATGGTGCCCGGCTATTAGAATATACATTGTCCAAAAAAAAAAAAAAAAAGAATACATAATGTCTGGGATCTTCAAGGCTTGAAGGTAAACAAGTGGTCATCTAGCTCAGAAGTAACAAAGCTCACATGGAAGAAGCACATCAGCCTATGTCATCACAAGGTGTCAGAGAGATCAGATATCAGGCATCAAAGAACAAAAAATCAAATCATTGTGACTGAGGGGGAGTGCAGAGTGGGAACCCAAGACCCATCTGTAGGCAACTGGACATCCTCTCATAGAAGGGTCATGTGGAGGAGGTGAGCCAGTTAGGGTGCAGTGTAGCAATGATGAAACACAGCTTTCCTCTCGTTCTTCGGTGCTTCCTCCACCCTTCCTTCCACCATGATGCCAATTCTACCTTACAAATCTGGCCAGACCAGAAAGTGTGCACTGGTACAGATAGGAACTGGAAACACAGGAAATCCAGGACAGATGATGCCTTTAGGACCAGTGGTGAGAGTGGTGATTACCAGGAAGATAGAGAGAGGGTGGAGTAGAAGGGGGAACTGATTACAAGGATCTGCTCATCACCTCCTCCCTGGGGTATGTGCAACAGAAAAGTGGGTGAAGGGAGATGTCAGACAGTTTAAAATATGACAAAATAATAATAATTTATAAATTATCAAGGGTTCACAGTGGAGGGAGTGGGCATGGAGGGGGAAAATGAGGAGCTGATACCAAGGGTTCAAGTAGAAAGAAAATTTCTTGAGAATGATGATGGGAACAAATATAAAAATGTGCTTGACACAATGGATTTATGTATGGATTGTGATAAGAGTTGTAAAACCCCCCAATTAAAAGAAAAAAAGAAAATGATATTGGCAATATATGCACAAATGTGCTTGACATAACGGATGGATGTATGGACTGTGATAAGAGCTGTAAGGTCCCTAGTGATGATTTAAAAAAAGGGGGGTGGGTTTAACCTGATTTCTGAACAAAATGGAGAGTTTCCAATACATCAAAACACTAATCTTCAGTTCCCATACACAAAGTCTCAGACAGGGAAAACAAAAAACAGAAACAGAAAGCACCATCAACAATGGCAAGTTTACACAATGCCTGTAGACACAATGTCCCATGATCCTGTCTTCTCAGGTGCTTTCTCTTCCTGTCAGGGGTGTGCAGCTGGGCAAAGTCCACCACATCTGCTGGGGACCCAGGCAGCAGAGATGCAGCCCACAGAGCGCAACTGGCTGCCAGGGTGGCTCTGCACACGCGGCATATTGGACAGCGGCTCAGTCACACTGTAGGGACATCCTTTAAATATCCTTTAAATAACATCCTTTAAATATGAGCAATGTCAGAGAAGGCAAACTTATTAGAAAGAGCTTAGCAAGAAAGGGAGACTGGAACCGTTTGGGGCTACAAAGAGGCTGACAATCTTCATTTCTTTGACTTCTTGAGCAGCAGCAGCTGGAACAGCAAGATGTGAGGTTCTGGTTCATGGATCCTCTGATGGATCCACTCCTGACTCCGCTCTTCATATGGCGACCATCAAATGGCTTTGGGGGGCCAGGTTGGCTATATCCTGGGGCAACGCGATGTGCCTGTGCTCTAATTCCTTGTCGTCGTATGTGTCCAAAGAGTACATTTGTTTGTGCGACATGATCGCTCTGAGGGACCCTCGCCGCCAACCTCCAAACAACTACCAGTCACATCGCGTGATGTTTTTTAAAAGCTAGGCGTCAGGCAGGTGTTTGGCCCGGGATGCAATTCCCTCGCTGGCCGTGGGCGCGATTTTCTGTAGGTGCACTGCTGCTCAAACTGACCACCTTTCAAACGGCGAACCTCCTCGCTCCCCTCTGGAACGGAGCACATGACACCGATGACTTACTTGTCTTTAGGGTCCCATGGCCAGATCGTTCACCCACGGCGTGAACAGCAGATCTGTTGCAAGAGGGCTGAGATGGTGTGTTTTATGCAACCCAAAACCCGGACTCTGAATGCCTGTCTTTGTCAGACTGACCTCTGAGGATTATCCCACGACCTGGCTAAGAGCCTCAAGTAGTGCATTAAAATAAAGTGAGATCCATAGTGGGGACTATAGAGCTCTGCTTCATGGGGAGAGGAAGATGACCTTTCACCGGAGGAACGAGGCTGCGAAGAGTTCACACCAACGCTGAACAGGTGACAAAAATTATGTCATGTCTCACATATAAGTCTCCATTTTCACTTTTCAGACTCTTCTATGAAGAAAACCCATTTGTTTATAAACTATAATAGCATTCCTAATTATTTATGATTTTGTAATATCACTTCTAATTAATCATCTTATCCTGTCACAATAAAAAGTCTATGAAAGCAAATAACATCTGGCTGAGCATCTATATTCGTGTAAGTCAAAACATATTGCTGCTGAAATGGACATTGGGCCTTTACTCAAGTACTTCCTCAATGCAAGAACATGTTGTCCTATTAAACTGGCATTTCACGATGCTCACCTTCCTGGCATGATCACGATTGCTGAAAACAAATGTGTGCATAAGCAATTGTGGTGAAGAAAACTGATGGTGCCTGGTTATCAAAAGATACAGTGCATGGGGTCTTAAAGGCTTGAAGACAAACAAGCTGTCATCTAGCTCACAAGCAAAAAGCCCACATGGAAGGAGCAGACCAGCCTGTGTGATCACGAGGTGTCATAGGGATCAAGTATCAGGCATCAGAGAGCAAAACAATCTTATCATTGTGAATGAGGGGGAGTGCACATTGGGGACCCAAAGCCCATCTGTGAGAAACTAGACAGCAGGATCTCAGGGGTTGAGATGAGCCAGTCAGGGTGCAGTGTAGAAATGATGACACAAACAACTTTCTTTTAATTCTTAAATGCTTCCTCCCCCTAACCATCACAATCCCAATTCTGCCTTACAAATCAGGGTGAACCTAAGAATGCACACTGGTATTCATCGGAACTGGAAACACAGGGAATTCAGGATAGATAAACCATTCAGGACCAGTGGTGAGAGTAGTGATACTAAGAGTGTAGAGGGAAGGTTGGGGCAGAAAGGGAGAACTGATTACAAGGATCCACATATAACCTCCTCTGTGTTAGTCCGGGTAGACTGGAGGAACAAATTTCATAGACATGCGTATAGATATAAGGAAAAGGTTTATATACAAGAGGAACAGGACATTGAGCCCAGTCCAGTTCAAAGCCATAAGTCCGATATTAACCCATATGCCCAAAATCAACCTATAAAGTCTCCTTCTGACTCACAATGTCACAGGTCTGTGGGTGCAGAATCCTGGAGCTGGCAGGGGTCTCCACCTGGCTCCTCACTTCCAGAGCTCAGGGTCCATCAACAGCAGAAGCAACTCATCAATGGCAGAGGTCTCCATGTGGCTGCCCCAGCTTCAGAGGCCTGACTCCATCAGGGCAAAGCTGTGTGGTCTCTCCGCTGGCTCCTCCAGCTTCTTGGACGCTGCCGTCTTGTCTTGTCCGTGTTTCATCATCTCTCAGAACTAACTCCCAACAACCAGGGAGATAGCTTCCCATCTTCAAGAGGGAAATATCGTGAGATTTCCCAGATGTATCAGGAGAAAGCCATGCCCACACAGAGGCCTCATTGGCTACTCAATGGCTATCTCCAGATGAACAGGCTAGACTCCACCCCTACATTTCAATCATAAAATTAACATAAGCACATGACTGTCACATCCTCTCTAGGGAATGACAACAGAAAAGTGGATGAAAGGAGACATCAGACAATGTAAGATATGGCAAAATAATAAGAATTTATAAATTATGAAGGTTTCATGAGGGAGGAGAGGGTGGGGATGAGGAGCTGATACCAAGGGCTCAAATAGGAAGCAAATGTTTTGAGAATGATGATGGCAAAAAATGTACAAATGTGTTTGGCACAATGGATGGATGTATGGATTATGATAGGAGTCATATGAGCCCCAAATAAAATGATTTTTTTTTAAAAAAGTATTGCTACTGAGGATTTCCAGTTCATCCACATCGAGGTTTATTCCATATGACACTTGCTTAAATATGTCTCTATAACCCAGTGGATGGCTGCATTCAACTTCTCTCAGTAACACTCTCCCCTTAGGTCTATAAGTGTGCCTTCAAAATTGCCCAATCAAACAGTGGCTTCCAAGAGGATCTGCTGGGTCAGTTACATTGAAGGCAGAGAGGTCAGTCCTGAAGGTTATGGTGCCCCCAAGCAGTAATCTCGATTGGATTTCTCAAAGGGCACAGGGCAACCACAAGGGTTTATGATGAAGAAGATAAAAAAATTGAAAACCGCCCTGGTAAGAAAAAGGTCAGGGAGTTGTACCCCATTTTCCCTCCCTTTCAACAATTCACCTGCATATTCATTCTTCAAGAGTAACAAAAATTGTTCTGTGACAATGTCATTGGAAAACCTGACTCTGTCTACCCTTCAGCCTTGATACTGGCTTTTCTGACTTTCTTTTTATTCCCCTAAATGAAGAGCATTGAATAGAAAGAGGATTCGATTCCCATGAGAATCCGAAAGCTCCTCTTTTGCTTTGGTAGAAACTGAAGAAGACAAGAGTTCTTCAAGGAAGAGTTAGAGAGACGGAAACACTGCCTTCCAAAGTAGAAAGACATCAGTGGAGGGTAGGTCAAAAACAATAGCTTGGCATTTTGATATTTTGATTTAGCAAGTTTATATGATTTTATACCAATATATTCTTACTTACCCTTGTAAGTTGTTTATTTTAAAATAATGTTTTCACCCATTTTATTTCACAGGAAGGAGATCTGTAATCTGATGAGTTAAAAAGTATAAATGGGTAAGATAAGGTCAGAGGAAAGAAGAAGCTAATAAAACTCAGGTAAATGTTAGCACTGTTACTGTAAATGAGTGTACAATTTAGCTCTCCTCTTTCTGTAGCGACGGCAAAGAGGAAATGTAATTAGTGATAGAGCTTAGCTTTTTTGTTTCCATGGCAACCTATGTGTATCTCCAGCACTGTACTTGCTGCATTGTTTTACAATGAACTTGGTTAGTATCTGTCTCCCACTCTATTGAGCTTCTTGGGGTCACAGACTTTACTTGCAGAAAGCAGTTCCCCTCATTTTATTCCCCTGGGATTCATTGGCCAGAATGACAGAAACAGCTCAAGTTTTTCTAAATGTGTTAGTCTGGATAGACTAGAGAAAAAAATCCATAGACACACATATGGATATAAGGGTTCGGTTTATATATAAGAAGAACAGGACATTAAGAAAGCATCCCAACCAGTGCAGTACAAAGTCATAAGTCCGATATTAGCCCATATGCCTGATACCGGTCTAAAATATCTCCTTCTGATTCATGAAGTCACAGGCAAGTAGGTGCAGAATCCCGGTGCTGGCAGGGGTCTCCCAGGGCTCCTTGCTTTCAAGGGCTCAGGGTCCATCAACAGCATCCAGTGGTGGTAAAGGCAACTCAGCACTGGTAGGGCTCTCCACATGGCTTCACCAGCTTCAGAGGTCTGGTTCCATCAGGGTAAGGCTGCGTGGCATCTCCTCCGGCTTCTCCAGCTCCTCGGATGCTGCCATCTTGTCTTGTCTGTGATTCATTGTCTCTGAGGCTCACTCCCAACAACTGGGGAGATAGCTTCTCATTTTCACAAGGGAAATATCACGGGATTTCCCAGAAGTCTCAGGAGAAAGTCATGCCCACATGGAGGCCTCATTGGCTACTCAATGGCTATCTCCAGATTAACAGGCTAGACTCCACCCCTACATTTCAATCATGAAATTAACATAAGCACATGACCGCCACACTAAGCAAGACAGATTTCTGTCTACTGAATCAACTTGAATTCTTGCTTGGGATTTTATCGAGGGGCCATTTTGTGGTGCTCAGGTGCTATTGGAAAAGTTTGGGGGAAAAAAGGAGGATTCCTGTTCCCATAAAACATTGTGGCCAAGAAAGATTTCATTTATCCCATGGGATTGCAATGAGGACGGACCACCTCTAAGATGTCCAGTACCCAAGCATCAGGCATTCCTTACCAGCAGCTCTGCAGCAAGTGCAGAAGTGACATCTAAGGGTTCCCTATGATGCATTCTGATATAATAAGGAAAATAATGTTGCTTCCAGAATTAGTTTCTTCTATTTCACCTAAACCATCAATTTCTCTAGCTGGACATGCAGGCAGCACTGGAAACTGTTATAAGAAGCACCTAGGAGGGAGAACCAGGCCTAAGGTAGTCAAGTTATTGGCTGCTTCCCTGAGCACACGTGTTTGGAAGCTTTTAAGTTCCCCTGATGCATGAGAACTCTGAGAACTCCAGTCCAGGACAACTTTGTTGCCACTAGAGGGGGTAGGGTGCAAAGACGTCCAGGGAACGTAGTCTACACGATGATGCGGAGATGAAGATGTCTCTCAGCATCTGTAAAAAACATCTTAAATGTTTTTGAAGGACAGAGAAGGCCTGCCTTTAGGAGCTTTCTGTGCCCTTGTCTCCTTCAGTTAGACCAGAGAACAAGGATTGCCTCTATTTTTGGTCTACCTGTCTCTCCTTTTTCTCCTCCAGGCAGTTCCAACATGAAACCTCTCTCTGTGTATTGACCATGGTAGGACTGGCTGGAGGTGCTATATGCCTGAAGGCTCTGGCAATATCAGTTAGCTCAATTCCACCACACCAAGCCTGGAGTCCAGGTTTATGGATTGATAAGTATGTCCCAGAGGACCCGTGATATAGTGAGACCTCTAGATCCACTAAGAAAAGA
>PVJH01005947.1:0-106594 GCA_004026705.1 Nesogale talazaci | reverse complement strand
AATCCATAGTGAACCCTTACAGAAAGTGAATAGTTATCCTCAGCTTGCCTTTCATGTAAATCTGAAATTTCTGGAAGCAAGAGCTGCCTACACTAATTATATAAAAACAGTATCACATTAAAATATCTTTTGATTCAGCTAGTATTGATTGAGTGCTTACTACATGTGAGATACAATGACAGGTTCTAGGATTTCATGGATTAAAAGTAGCCTTCGTGACTCCTGTTGTAGAATTAGAATACAGGCCCCAGATCCTCGGAATAGTGCCCACAAGGGCCTGTGAGAACTTGCTGTAGCCCCTACTTCCGCCTAAGGGAGAACTTGCCAGAAAATGATACTTTTTGAGCTTAGTCAGGATAAAATGGCAAAACAAGAGTCGACTGCAGGGTATAAGTCATTCTAGGCAAAGGAAACAGCAGGTACAGAGACCAGGCTATGAGAGAAACTATACTGCCTAATACTACGGACACCACTATGTTTCTCTCTCACTCTCTCAATCTCAGAAAAGACAAGTGGGGAGCCTAGATTACTCGCCTCTGTGACCCAAGGCACCCTGTCCTCTGGGGGTGCTATATGAGACACTGAGTCAGGTGCTAAGACTTTCAGGTTGACTTGGCATGAGTTTCCCTTTTCCACAGTGTCAGTGGAGTCCACATGGGGACCGTGGACTTGCCCTCTCCTTTGGCAGTCATTTGGGTTCCTCTCCCACTCCCTGCAGGGATGACCTCAGAAAAGGCCTGTTACGGGTTAGAGCTTTCACACCTGCCCATAGTCACAAGGCTCCCTGCCTCCTGTAGGAACACAACCCTCTATCCCACCTACCAGGAGGTGTCAGTAAAGACCTGGTGGGGAGTCAGAGCTACCAGCCCTGACCAGCAGGCATAAAGAACCCCTCAAATCTCAGGTATCAGTCAGAGGTGAGGGACTTGGCGGTAATGAGGTAATGAGTAGGGCCCTTGTTTTCCCTGCTGGTCAAGAAAAGTCAGTCCAACAGGAGTTTTAAATAATATCCAGTCTTGTGATATAATCCTCAGAATGCTTAGGTTTCAATCCATAAAGCTTGTCAGACCAAGAACTAAGAAAATCTCAATCTGAATGAAAAAAAAATGTTAGCAGTACTGATCTAGAATATAACAAAGAACTTCCAAAACTCAACAGTCAAAAAAATTTATAAAAATGGTTAAAAGCCACAAAGAGACCTTTCACTAAGGAGGTTATATAATCAAATAAGTATGTATTCAACCTCCTTAACCTTGAGGAAAATGCAAATTAAAATCAAATGAGGTGTCAGATATGGCTAAAAAATATCATGACAATTCCCAAATGTGGGTTAGAATACAGAGAATCAGGACTGCTCATATACTAGTTTTGCTGCTTAGATTACAAGGTGGTTAAAGCAACTCTAAAAACAGCTTGGCAGGATTTTGTTTCTGTTTTTAAATAAACATACAACTCCTGTATACCCCCACAGTGGCATGCCTGGGTGTTAATCCTAGAGAAATAAAAAAGAAAAACACTTGTGTTCACATAATATGTCCTACACCAATCTTTAAAGAGCAGCCTTCATTTGGAGCTCAAACTAAAAACAGCCCAGATGTTGTGCATTTAGTGAATCGTTATAGAGTACATCCATGGAAAACAAGTTATCAATAAAAAGAAACGCATTATTGCTGTACCACATGAGTCAATCTCCAGAGAGCTAGACCGAGAGAGGAAAACCAGTCTGAGCAGGCCTCAGACCGTATTCCATCTGTGCAGCATTCCTGAAACGAAGGAATTCAGAAAGGAGCACCGTGGTTGCGAGGAGCCCCGGAGGAGAGGCCTGTGATTACGGCAGACACCAATCAGGGATCCCTGTGGCGATGGAAGCTTTCCATAGCTTGGCTTAACTTTTTTTTTCCAATCTTACCCAGTGACCGTAAGCTCTCAGTCATCAGGGAAGCAGCCAGCCGCCTCTTTCTCCTGCAGAGCAGTGGGAAGGGGGCGTTCGACTGTTGGGCTTGTGGGTAGCAGCCCATCGACGAGGCACTTGCATCTTGACTGTCCATGTGATACTACACTGCAGTGTTGCCAGATGTCGCCGTTCAAGGAGACCTGATAGGGCACACCTCTAGAAAGACTAAAAATGGCGCCTCTACAATAGCAAGTCAATCCCTACTTAAAAAGAAAGCTAATTCAACATGTTAAATAGACCAATAGAATACATTTTACCCAGCCAATTTTCCCCTTTAAGAAAAATTGATTTAGTGGCTGAGCCCCGGTGGCGCAGTGGTTGTGTGCGGGACTGCAGCCCATTGGATTGGCGGTTCAAATCCAGCAGCAGTTCTCTAAGAGCAAGGCTGGGCCTCCTACTGCCACCACAGGGCAGTGATGCCCCCCCCCTGAAAAAAATTGATGTAATTAAATTAGAAGTACATTCATTTTTGTTTCCCTTCTCGTGATCCACTTCTCCCGAAATAAAATTGGAGCAGATTAGATGTCCCTCCTACAACTCTTTCCTCTTCTGATGAGCTCACTTTATTTGTCACTGTGCAGAAAAGCTAGGTTGACATACTACGTTGCATGTTCTGCAGCTACTGCCGGGGGTGTTGCCAACAGGAGTTTAAAAATGTTGTGGACAGCTCTTTTCCATGATGAGGTAAAAAGCGGAGTCACATTGTAGCACTTATTTTCCTCGTAGTTACTCCAGGGCCGCACCCATCAATGGCAGCATGTTTAAGGCTCAGGGTTTCGCTAGCGCCTTGCACGGTACATAAATTACTACTGCATTCAGTGAAAAGGGACTTGCGCTAAGAGTACTGGGAGGTGTGTCTTTTGTCGAGGTGTAAACTCTGTTGGCCATGTGATTAACGGTGGCGTTAGGTCTCCAGGTTGAAACACACCGATGGGTATAATTTGATTTTGTAAGTTATGAGCATTCTGGATCCACAGAACGTGTTTTGATCATCATGTCACATCATGCTTAGTCTTTTGATAGAGGACTTGTTTGTTTTCTGCTTCCAAATTTAACTAGGTAATTAACATTGTACTGCAGAGGTCGTGGAAATTTGGGGCTCGCTGCGCGGTCAGTGTGGCTGGACGGACTGTGCTGTTTATTACCACTGAGAATCTGTGGTGTTGACGAGTTGCTGAGCCCGTTTGCCTCAGTTGTGTAGAAGTCAAACATGGCAGAAACTTTTGAATGGCTGCCAGCGGACTATGAGGGCTCAACGGTGCGATCGAAGTACTGCTCCTAGCAATACACGTGCAGCTGGGATCATGACACTAACCTGAAGCATGTAAAATACTGCAATTTGAAGCTACAGCAATCAAAGCAAGGAGAAAGGAGCCATTTTGACTCTTGACTCAGGATATGAGTCATTGCGCAGTTTCTGACATATTGTTGGACGGACATGTTGCCGATCAGCTCAGCAAGCATTTTCCGCACATCGTAAAGTATATTGTGGGCCGAGTCTTTGTTATGTGCAACAAGTGGGCATGGCTGTGTTCTAGTACAGTCTATTTATAAAGACCAAAGTTTAAACTTGAAACTGTTTTTGAGGTACAATATATCACACCCGCCCTTTTCAGATTAGAACCTGTTTTCCACCGTTACAGAGTATAAAAACCACTCTTTGCTCGTAGTCTTTACAAAAACATGCGGCAGGCTAGGGTTGGCCCACTGAGACCTGATTTAAATTATTTAACAATTCCTGAAATTAATAATAAATAGATAATGTTTGCTGCCTATTAATATTCCCCAGACACTGCAATTACCCTGTGAAATACAAGCTCCAAACTCACTGCCACTGAGTCAGTTCTGATTCGTGGCAGCTCTATAGGACAGGGGAGAACTGCCCCGATGGGTTTCTGAGACTGTACATCTTTTCAGGAGTGGAAACCCCTGTCTCTCTTCCTCAGTGAGCTTGGTGGTTTCAAACTGTGGGCCCTGAGGATTGCAGCCCCATAGGTAACCACTGCACCACCAGGGCTCGCCCTAAGTGTGAGAGATGACTGGTGCTCTTCCTGTTCCCTTTCTCTCTCTTCTTCAGTGAGTGAGTTAGCTTAGAAGTAGCTTCAGCCAGAGTTTATGTAATTTGCCCCACACCACACAGGCCCTAAGTGATGGAGCTGAATTCAAGTTCTGGGCGCTCTGATTTCAGATCCTGAGTTCTTTTTTTTTTTTTTTTAACAGTTCTATCAATGCATAGCTCACACCTCTTTATCCAGTCCTATGAAAAAGACTTGTTGGAAGCCTGCTTCACTCCAGCCTGCCTCCCTCCAGGCTGCCGCTCTCCTGTCTCTCTCTCCACGGGGACCATCTAGTGGGGCGGAGGCTGGAAACTGCTAATCCTTTTCTCATGGGAGATTCTGCTTGTCTTTAAACGCTGGTGTCATAGCTTCCTGACCCACAGCAACAATATGCTTTATTCATAGAGTGGAGGAAAAAGTACTAAATGATCATCCCTATTGGTGCAGATCAAGCACTTGACAAAACCAAAAGCTTCTGAAGATGTCAGTAATGAAGTAGGAGTACCAAGAAGGTTTAACAACATGAAAAAGGACGTTTTTAAACACACCACAACCAACATCACTCAGTGGGAAACCTGTGCTCAATATCTATCAGCCTAGAAGGGCCTTCTGCTGAGGATCCTGGGAACTCCTGTCTTCCTCCCTGAAGGCAGGACACTGTCGCAAGCTACCCTCTCAGCTTTGCTTTCTGCTGACAAGACACATGGAGCACACCGATCCCAGCCAGAGCCCTGGAGCCAGAAGAGCCACATGGAGACTCACTTCCACTGCATCTTGTTCCACAAGACTGCCCAACCACAGGCCTACATTCTTCCTGCATTCGGGATCCTTGCAGATGCTGCGGGATTCTGAAGAGGAATTTATAAACTGGTATCAGACACCTGGGCTAATATTGGACTTAGGGACTTGATCTGGACTGGGCTGACATGTATTCTTAATATACAATTACTCTTTGATATAAAACTCTCCCTTACAAAAAAGAAAAGAAAAGAAAAGAAAAAGACTTGTTCAGTCCTCATCACAGTGTTTGAGAGCATCTTCTTTTGGTGCTCATTGCTATTTGTTTCCCGTTTCTCCCCAACCGCCCCTTGCCATACCCCCCACTCATCTATTTACTGTCTGTGTAGACTCACCTATTCTGGATCCAGAGCCTGAATTCTTAACTTCAAAAATAACAACGAGAAGCCAACCCAGGGGCAAGCCCTCCTGTGTGTGCAGGGCAGGCTTGTGTTCCCCGGGGTTTACACTGTGCTCCGCTCCCCTTCTCTCCAGAGAAGAGAAGCACTTGAGGAATTAAAGGGACCCACACTTGCTTAATTTAATTTTGTTGTTTTTAAAGTAGATGAAGTTGGTTAGGCTGACTGATCAAAACTCCGGATCTGAGATCGGAGGGCGCACAATTGAATTCAACCCCATCACTTAAACTGGTTGTGTGATTTGGGGCAACTACGTAAACTCTCTGCCTAAACGCCCTTATTTATAAGCAGTTTCCCAGACCTTTATTCAGAGGTGCTTCTGGCTGATTTCAGATGACCAACCTTTTGGTTAGCAGTTGAATCCTTAACCCCGTGTCCCCCCCCCCCCCCCCTAGATTTTAATGTTGGACATTCCAGTGATGTGCTTTATCTGGAGGTTATTGTCATCATATTTCATCACCATTTAGAAGAAAAATGGCAATTCCTATTCTAAAAGGACAGTGTGTGTTACTTGCCCATTCAGTACTACAATGAGTTTGCCCTTTGCGTTTGAGAGTTCGATGGAATCAGTAGACCCAGGCCAGTCTTCCCACTCACACAGTCCTCTGATCTGTCATTTCTTCACATCACATTTTTTTCTTTTTTTTCCTTAAACAGAGCCATCATTAGCTTACTGTGTGATTCAGTAGTTCAGTCATACCAAGCAGGTGTGTGCAGTCATGGTCACATCAACTTTGGACTCTCTTCTTGTTCTCCCCACTGATGTGTACTTCCTGTTTCCCCCCCTCTCCCCTTCAGTGCCCCAGGCAATCATCAACCCAGCTGCTGTCTTCTTAAATCTACCCATGCAGATTTCCCTGTACACAGAAACATACAAAACAAGGCCACACAGCCAGCAAGGACCCAGCAACAGAGAAAGACCTCCACCTTGACTGCAATGCTTCCCGTGCCCAGAGCATTCATGTGATACCCACCTTGTTCCATAGCTACGGCGATTTCCTCTTTCTGTGTTTCCAAGACTCCACATTACGAGCGGGCCTCTTTTCTCTAGGGAAAGTGAATGTTGACGTGGGGAGCTGCGTAGCTCCATAGCCAAAGCCACTACCATTAAGTCAGTTCTGACTCAAAATGACCCTCTAGGGTAGGGTAGAACTACTTCTGTTGCTCAGACTCCCACTCTATGAATCCAACCTGTTAATCCTGCATATGGTCACCTGTGTAATTACGATTGTTCGAGGCATGAAATCCAAGCTAAATAAAACCTTCAGAAATAGTAATGGGAGTATGATCACCTGAAGGTACGGAAAGATGGGGTGACAGGAGAGACTGACGGCAACAATGACTACGTAACCCCACTCAAGGGGAACGAATAACAGAATGGTAGGTGGACAGATGCAGTGGACGGTTTAAGATGCAGCCCCAAAAGTTGAGTGATACTAATGTTTAATAATAATGATTCCTGGGGGAGGGGGGGAGATAAAGGAGAGCTGCTATCAGAGAGTGCAAGAAAAAAGAAAACGCTTTGAAAATGATGGTGGCGGCTGAGTCCCTGTGGCGTAGTGTTTGTGCGTGGGACTGCAGTCCACTGGGTGGGAGGTTCAAATCCAGCAGCACTCTCCAGGAACAAGGCTGGGCCTCCTACTGGCACCACCAGGGGGCAGTGATGGCCCACCCCACCCCCCAAATGATGGTGGCAGCAAGTGTACAATCATGCTTGATCTTACTGAACTACAGATTGTTGTAATGTCTGTAAGAGCCCCCAATAAAGTGGAAGGGAGAAAAAAAGAAAGTCTATCTTTTCTCCCATAAGCAGAGTAGCTAAACAAGAAAGTGGCTTTGTTTGTGTGAAAATAGGATGAGAAATGGTAAAAGGGGTGATGGTAGGAATCTAGAACTTTTCACAGCTAATTTGATTTGGATATTTTCAAAGCTATTTTATTGGTATGTGGGTTTCAACCTTTTTCATATTTGCATCTGTAGAGCCTACCGTGGGCCAAAGAATTGATTAATGTTTCAATGGATGAGGGTGCCATTAAGTGAGACTAATCTATCTGTTTTTATGTGTTAAGGTTTCAAGAACAGCAAACCGCCCAATAGCTGCCGGAGACATTTCAACTCTACAGTCCCTTGTTTTTCTCGGAGGACAGCTCACCTTGGCACTGGGTGTCCTCCTGTGTCTGAATAACTACAGGTATGTCAAACGTGTCTTCTTTAATCATTTTAAAGTCTCTCATTTGAATTGGTGAAAACAAAATAAAAGTGGAATGCCTTGATACAATGTATCTTATAGGCTATCTATTGACCATCCATAGCTAGCAACACACACTACAAAATCTGTTTCATGGATGTTTCCCACCAAACAAGACCAGATTGTAATTTAACCTGACCCAGCCTCCAGTGTGTGCAGTGGTCTCCCGGGAGACCCAGAGCACTCTCACAGTCTCTCCACGTAGATGAATGTATACAGGACTTTATTTATGCTGACCACGTTTTGGAAGTAGACAGCAGCAAAAATGACTGGACTCATTCTGCAAAAAGAGCAGATCTGTCTTTCCCGGAATCTGACTACTCATCACTGGCTAATTCACTAACAGAGACAACGAGTAAACTTTTGGACAGTGGGTGGCGGCTTGCCGCCTGCTCTGATGGGAAGGGAAGAGCCCACAAGGCAAAGGCATTGGTTTCAGCAGACACGTGCTAACTCAGTTGAGGCTAGAGCCAGTCTCATTTCGGGGTCTGACAAGTAAGCCTCAGCAACACAGAAACGCTTTTGAAAGTGATTTCTGGAAATTACTCTTCTTTCTAGAGAAGTAGCAATCAGTGGACCATATCTGCGGGTGGGGTGGTGGCAATTTCGATGTCCTGTGTCCTGCCGGCTTCCTGGTGAAGCACTTGACTGCCCACCCAAAGGTCAGCGGTTTGAAGTCACCAACCACAGTGCAGGAAAAAAAGCCTAACCACCGACTCCTAGAAGGATGAGAGCCTTGCAGACCCTCTGCCCCCGGGAGGAGGGGAGGGGAGGGGGGAGACTGTGAATGGGGACATGGGCACTGAACAGTGATCTTGATCTCCAACACTGATGGTTGTGTGGTAGACTCCTCCCCTTCCACATGTAAGACCCAGTTCCGTTCCCAGCCATTGGACTTCCTGGGTTTAGGAGGCTTGCCTGTAGCTTCCTGCTGCGAGCCTCCAAACTCAGGTGCCCTAGGACACACGGCCTCATGATCTGCTTCCCAAAGACAACCAGTGAAGCCTGTGGGTCTGGTGCTCATCATTCGATGACCTCGGCCTGGGCAGCATTTCCTTCAGCTGTGCATGGATTCAAGTCGGGGTCGTGTTCATGACAGCTTGATTTGCATTCTCTTTTAAGATATCTCGGTTTACACCAACCGAAAGAACAGTAGGCTAGCGCGTTCATGCCATGCACTCTCGAGGCAGACTGCAGTAGACAGTGAGTCCTGCCAGTGCCCTTTTCTACAGGCCACTGGAAGCATGACTTAATCTCTTTCTTACTTCATCTATACAATGAGAATAAAACCGCCTCTTAGGTCGTTGTGAAGATTCAAATGAGCTAACGTGCGTACGGCACGTAGGGTGGGACGCGTGTCAGCTTAACCTGTGTTAGCTGTTCTGTTCTGCGTGTGCTAGTTGTGTTGTTAACACTTGCTTTCTCATCTTTTTTAATAGACGAAGCCAAAGAACGTTTTACCTAACAAAAAAGTACAATTGAAAATTTCATTTTCTATTAAGCGTTGCTGCGTTTGTCTTGAAAGTACGTAGTGATTTTTAGTGGCAACAGCACTAAATTTGTATGTTCTAGAATAATAACTTGTGTGTTTCTGGTGGGAGGCCGGTGTCGGCACGCTCCGACCTTGTTCTGTTGTCTCTCCCCGATCGCTTCTCATCTGGACATTCATCTCTTTCCTGTCTTGTCCCGATTTCAGCATTATTCTGGGCGCAGCTTCTCTTCTCCTGGTCACCATCTACCCTCTCATGAAAAGAGTCACACACTGGCCTCAGCTAGCCTTGGGTGAGTGCCAAATGATGATAAGTGCTTCCTTTGCCTTTGAGCCTCTCAAACCATACTTTTAAAAATTAGTCTGTGTCAAGGATAAAATGTCAGCTTAGTCAGGTACTATTCCAACCCCCCCAAACAAACTTTCATATTGGTGAGTTGGCCTTTATTTTGGGGAGGGGGGGCGCCCGTGAGGTAGGACCTGGGTTACAGGTAGTTAAGAAATCTTGTATTTATTAAGATTATCATCATTTCCTGAAATCCTCCATTTAAAATTCAGGTATTTCATTGGGGAGAGGGAGCCCTGACCCCGGCTCTCTTTACAGATGGATGATGTGGGGGCCCTGCGGAAGTCAAAGGTTCAGAAGGAGAAGGGTCGAAAGTGTGGGCTCCCGGATAACTGAAGACTCCCTCCTTCCTGAAGAGAGACTTCCTGTCGGGAAGCTTCTGCCCAGGAGGAATGCAGAATGCAGCCAGACTCTCCACTAGATTGTTCTCCCCAGGCATTGCTTCCAGGGGAATACAGTGAGAGTCTCCAACCTCTCCTGTGGCACATTCTAAATGCCTGCCCCAAGGATCACAGTTTCCCATGTGGACTCATGGCATGCGTGTCACAGGATAGAAAGTCAGGAAAATATTTGAATGCCTTTTTGGTAGAAAGAGCAAAGGGCAAGTTAGTAGATAATGGGATGACATATTGCAAAAGTGTCTACTCCCAGACTTCTCTACTGTCCTCTGTTCTTAGTTCTTGGGACGTTTTTACAGTAAGTAGAAGTGGAGCCTAAAGACATTACAAGAAACCGGTGTAAGGCTAACTCGTGGGAAGTTGTGGTGAAAAGCTTCTCTTTTTCACAAGACATAATGTTCTCAACTGACCTGGTGCTATTTTGGTGGAGGGTAAAAAACAAGCTTGAACAATAATGTTATAAAAGTGCTCTGTGTCCCACAGCTACCAAGTGGACTCTTAGATTGTGCACGAGCCAGCATCAGATACTAGGGAAATGTCAATCAGATGAATACATTCCCCACCTTCCAGAGCTCGACAGCGAAGCAGGCCTGGCAAGCACAAGTGGTAATGGAGCTAGTGCCCAGAGACCCTTCGCTGAGCAGACCCTCTGAGTGCAACTAGGTAGTACTGGAGGAGAAAGGGGGGGGGTTTCCGAGAAAGGATGTTGGGGAACCCATTGATTTAAGGTCACCAAGGGATTGCAGGTAAAGAAGTCTAATGGTCTCGGTCCGTAGTGCTCAGTATCTAGTCCAAAGCTTAGGAAAGATAGATTTGAAAGTTTTTCACATGCAGTTTCGTTTCCAGACTACAGAGACCCAGGTCTCAGAAACCCACAGAGACCATTCTCTTCTGTTGCAAAGGGTCCCCAGGAGTCGAAATCGGGAAGGGGGAAGGGGGCAGAGTGGTAATAGACAGAGCAGGACACAGGGTTTTTTGAGTCAGACTCATCTAAGTTCCAGCCCCATCATCTGTGTATCGGCTGTGCCAGACACCCCTTTCGGATGAATTTCTCACAACACCTATTTACTTTATACTCCCCCCCCCCCCCAAACCCACTGCCACTGAGTTGACTTCCTCTCCCAACAGCCTACACGACAGAGTGAAACTGACACGCAGGGTCTCCAAGGCTGTCCCTGTGATTGACTTCATAAGGGATGGTAGGAGCTATGTCCCTGTGATTTGTTAATTAGCCTCTCTGAGCATGTGTCCTTCAAAGGGGCCAGTGGGTATCACAAGACGGTTGAGAGAGGTCAGTGAGGGAACACGTACATAGCCTCCCTGAGGTTGATCAAGGAACGCGTGCTGCTGCCTGCCCCCTGCCTTCCCTGGGAACCCTAAAGCACACTGTGCCTGAACTCCCTCTTTGTGTTTCTCTAACTGTAGGGTTGACCTTTAACTGGGGAGCACTACTTGGCTGGTCAGCTGTCAAGGGCTCCTGTGATCCCTATGTCTGCCTGCCGCTTTATTGTTCTGGAATTATGTGGACCCTGATCTATGATACTGTCTATGCCCATCAGGTAAAGAAGCACCTTTCTCTTGACTTTCATTTTGTTATCACGGTTTTTTAAGAACTTCCAAGGGGGAAGTACTTTTTTCTAAAAAGAAAAATCATTCGCAATTTCACAGCTCTAACAAATGTTTTGTTGTTGTTGTTTGGTTCTTGTTCATGTGTTGTTTCAGCCTGCGAGTTCCATTTAAATTGTTGATAAACATGGCATATTTCCCCCTATATGATAGCATTGGGCTGACAGCTACAAGGGCAGCCATTTGAAACCACCAGGAATGTGAAAGGCACGGGAGAAACATGAGTGTTGGTCTCCGAAGCCCACTGAGGCAGTTCTACAAATAGGGGAGCCATGAGTCAGAACACACTGAGTGGTGTTGAGTTTGCCCGGGGTGGGGAAGGGGGAGTTCCTGGGGTGGAGATACGTGACAGGCACTGTTTTGATTTTTTTTTTTTAATTTACTATTTTATTGGGAGCTCTTACAGATGTCATTAACATCCCATAATTCAAGCATAATTGTACAATTGTTACTACAATCAGTTTAAAACATTTTCTTCTTGAACTCTTTGATGTCAGCTCCCCTCACCTACTCTTCCCCCCATGAATCCTTATTGTTATATTTTATTAGCATTATATTTTTATTATTATACATATTTTTTTTTTCACTCACAAGTCTGCTATTCGCTCCCCTTGTGTGAAATTATGGAGTTACACAGTCATCATGGCTATCTGGCCCATTCCCTGTCTTCCCATATTCTCAAGCAATCATTGCTCCCATAGTTGTTTCTGTAGGGGTATCCATTCCCGGCATTCCTACATTGAACAATCTTCCACATACACCTGATGAACCTACGTAGGTCTTACAGTATTAATGAGGTGAAACATAGTAAGGAAATAATAATGGGCCAGAGGATAGTCACGGGTTTTATCACTGCTCTACCACAACTTAGCTTCCTCATCACCCCCACGTGACCCCTCTGTGAGGGCCTGTCCCGTTGTCTTACAGGTGGGCTTTAGGTGTCCACTTTGTCTCTGTTCCTTCGCACCCATCTGATTCCTTGTTTTTGAACTTTTGATACCTATTCCTGTCGACGCGTCATGATCACACAGGCTTGTGTGCTTCTTCCATGTGGGCTTGTTGCTTCCCCGCTAGATGGCCACGTGTCTAACTTACAAGCCTTTAAGACCACAGATTCTGTATCTTTTCATAGCCAGGTGCCATCAGTTTTCTTCTTCACCAGATTTGCTTATGCACACGTTTGTCTACAGCAATACTGTCGGGAAGGTATCGCACAATACCCCCTTTTTTAAAATAATTTTTTGGGGGGCATCACTGCCCTCTGGTGGTTGTGGGAGCTACCCAGCCTTGCTCACAGAGAGCTGCTGCTGGATTTGAACTGCCAAGCCAATGAGCGGCAGTCCCGCACTCAGCCACTACGCCACCGGGGCTCAGCCCACACAATACCTCTTTTTTTTTTTTCCCCACACAATACCTCTTTATGAGAACAAACCGTTCATGTACTTAGGTGAGATTTTGGTACAGGCTCAAAGTTCCATCTGCTTCCTTGTTGAATTTACATATATGTACATGTATAGACAAATACATCTGTATTTATATAATTATTTATTTGGGGTTTTTTTGGTTTTTTTTGGCATCACTGCTCTCGGTGGTGGGAGTAGGAGGCCCAGCCCCACTGCTGGAATTGAACCTCCGTCCCAGTGGGCCGCAGTCCCGCACACAACCACTACGCCACCGGGGCTCAGCCCATAATTATTTATTTGTATATCTATATTTTTCCTAGATCTAAGTTTTCCTTTTTTTTTTCTTTCCTCTTTTTCTGTTTGTCTTCCTTCTCCCCCACTGTTATGCTTACCTCCCATTCACTTCTCAATAATTCCTCTCAGGTACTTTTAGATTGATCTAACCCAACCAGGAGCAACACTATACCCTCCCATCAGTTTTATAACCCTTAGTCTCCCGTCTCTGTCATTTTAGCTCACCACTCACATCTCCCATGACATACTCCACTACCGCCCCGCAAACCGTCGGTGCCATTGCTTTCTCCTTGGGGGTGCTTGTCCTACCTATCATATAAGTAGATGCCCCCTCTCCCCCAAAATAGGGAAAGACCATATAAATAGTTACAGGCCTAACTGATGTCCTGACCCAGAGTAGATCTCTCTGCTAAATAGCAGGCAGGCCCTTTTATAAATCCATCAGTCCAATCCCCTTGTCTTTTAGGGATCCATATCCCAGGACCCACTAACCCAACAGCACTTACACCCTTTTAGTCCTTAGCTAGCCCTCTTGTCCAGTAGACACATACCTGCAGGTCCCTATTGCTCTTCCTGCAGTGAGGGATGGAGCCATCTAGCAGGCACTGTTTTAAAGACTTTATAAGCACTAAATCCTGATAAAACAACTAGAAGAAGGTACCCTTCTTGTCCCCATTAGTGAGTGGTGGGGCTGACGTTCAATCTTGACAATCTTTCTAGAGCAGTGGTTCTCAACCTTCCTGCTGCCATAACCCTTTAATATAGTTCCTCATGTGGTGACCCCCCCCCAACCATAAAATTATTTTTGTAACGGTAATTTTGCTACTGTTATAATTCAGGCGATCCCTATGAAAGGGTCTTTCGACCCCCAAAGGGGTCTCAACCCACAGATTGAGAACCGCTGTTCTAGAACCTGTTCTTTTAACCACCTCACTCAACTGCCTCACCCCCACACCACTTATGATTTTTTTTTGCTAAGTATGACATAATAAGTTTTCCTCCATGGTTTTTTTTTAGGGGGGTGGGGTAGGCATCACTGCCCCCTGGTGAGAGTAGGAGACCCAGGCTTGCTCCTGGAGAACTGCTGCAGAATTTGAAGCGCCAACCCTGTGGGCCGCAGTCCCGCACTCAACCACTACACCAGTGGGGCTCAGCCCTCCCCCCATGTTATTACCAATTCTGTATACTTGTCACTTTAAGATGGTCTAGTGGTGATGGGCTGTAGTATTTTATTTAGTTATTGGTGGGTGGGTGGGTGGGTGATTGATTGGTTGATTGATTGACTTAACAGCTTACCTCTTCTGACCATTTAATTTGTTTCTGAGTTTTCAGAGTGAGTAATACATTGTGCTAATCACTGACATCTTTTTGATTATGAGATAAATATTCAGGAATATTTTTACCAAAAAGGTATAAGCATTTGTGCAGTTTGTGATTCTTCTTTTTTACACATTTAATAAAAGTAAATTACCCACTCTTATACATGTTAATATCCTTTTTACATTTATGAACTTTGAAAAGAAAGGTTTGTCACTCAGTGTTTTTATAAAATGCGACACTACGTTTCCTCCAGTTATTTAAAAACTAATGCTATGATTTAATTTGAGAATTCTTTTCCCTGATGTTTCAATGTGGATTTCACCCTGTTTGCTTCTAGTACCCCCTGAGTCATACACACGCTACATCTGTGTCATCATCAACTTCTGCAAATCACTAGTCAGCATGATTTCCCACAGTAAACCATGGCTCACAGCTGAGGAGAGGCTAGACTGTCTTGCAATTGAGACACTTGCATAATGAAATGCCACGTACTCCTTGACACCTTGGTGGTCACAGAAGTAAAGCAACTTACACTGGGGGAAAGGAAAACGACACGCTAACTCCACTCCACGAGTCATTTTTACTTGGATTTCAAGATGCAATCTCTCAAGTTGCAATAACCTTGGAGCCTCAAAAGGCCTATCCAAGTGTCTCGCTGCCTGCAGGCCGTACAGAGAAGTCCAGTGTGCACCCATTGTTGGCAGACAGCCATACTGGCAACTGTCTGTGCAAATCCTCACATAGTAAGTTGCTGCAGGAGACCTCTGAGCTAGGTATGAATGTCTCATACCTAGGAAGGATTTGGTCGGAGAAGGAAGAAACACATTGAGCTGTCAGTGAAATGGGGCTTGTTGTAGCCAGGGGCATTTTTCTTCCACCCGTGACTTTAGACAATTTTCAGTAAAATGTACAGGAAATTATTAAGACATTAAACTTTTAAGGAAGGGAGGCCCTCCACGAACAATTGAGAGTTGGGTTTTCAAGGTGATGTACAGTAGAACAGGTGTAGTTACATGGTGCTGTAGGGCTATGAGAAATACACCGAGATGTGGGACTGGCCGATGACTCTGGCCGTCCGACGTCCAGATGATGCGGCTGGCATCTCCACCAGGAGGGACGAGCCGGCATCCATCTCAGCGTTGCCGCGTCTTTCACAGCCAGAGGCATAGCCACATGTTCCTGAAAGCAAAGGGACCGTGTCTTTCAACCTTCTGATACAGGATAAGAGAGATGATGCGCTCCTGGGTCTCAAGTCAACCGCGCTGAGGTTCCAGGACCACACCAAGCAGTGGCTCAGTGGCTTCAGTCTGGCCATGCTGGGAGCTCTGGGTCTGGTGGGTGTGAACTGCGAGCAGACCCTGCCCTACTACGCCGCCGTGGCCGCCGTGGGAGCCCATCTGACTCACCAGGTGCGACTCTGCACTTCTTCTCTCACCCTTTTCTCTCAGTGGAAAGTGGGAAAACGATTGCCCTGAAATGCCCTCTGTGGTTATCAAGCCAGGTACTTCTCTTTGTTTGGTTTTGATTAAATACTTTTGTTGGGGGCTGCCAGATACCTCTGGAAACAAGCCTCTTCCTTGCCTTTGTGCTGCCCCAAACCCCCTCCTCCCCTGCCCTTGCTTGTCGCAGAAGAGAACGTAGCTGTATAGTTTTAACCATAATTCAAACTCTGGCCTGAATTTTTTTCTAAGACTGTCCTCCCCTTTTCCTAAAATCAACTTCTGGACAAATTTCAGTGTCGGCCAAGGTGGCTGGTGTAGTTGAACTACTTGCTTTAAAAATCTAACTGATCATCAAACAGCTGTTTTGTTTTTGTTTTTGTTTTTTTGCAGGGCTGGGGGGAGCACGGGGTATGTTTCCATCACTAGCAGTGATTACTCTGAATGTAGGATGGAGATCTGGACATGGTGCGGCATGGGGGGTATTTTGGTTCTCATTGTAAACTAGAGAGGAGGCTCTGCAGCCGTTCCTGGGTAAAGGTCAGACATATTAAATACCTTTCCATCCCCCAGACAGCTCTGCACAGGAGGGGCTTGGCCTTTCTAAATGTGACTTGTTCTCCTGTTGAAAAACATTGCTCCAGAGAATAGCTAGCACCACTGGGTAGGAGTTGCAGAGAAGCAGCCTGTAGATTAGTCCATAGAAGGTAGGGTTCCCCCAAGTCAAATGAGGGTTTTAGGGCACGGCTTAAAGAATGTAGACTGAACGGTACAGAATTTCCTACATTGGGAAACAGTTTGGGCAACCTTTAGGGTCTTGTCTTTGCTTAACCATCTTCTTGCCTTGATTGTGTTAATTTGCGATGCAAAAAAAAGAGAAGAAAATCCAGCACTCGACAGCTAGATACTCATGAATGAAGCCTTGTGCTCTTCTCTTACAGATTTACACCCTGGACATCCACAGACCTGAGGATTGCTGGGACAAATTTGCCTCCAACCGGACTATAGGACTGATGCTCTTTTTGGGGATTGTCCTTGGAAATTTGTGCAAGGAAAAGAAAACCGAAGAACCCAAGGAAAATACAGACAGTGGATTAGAAAATGAGCAAGCGAAGTGTGACTAGGGTTTTTCTTAAGACACATTTTTACCACACACTCTCAGGTATTGTTTCCACTGAATGACATTGGGAAGAAAGAACCAGTTAAATCATTAAGACCTAGAAGGTGAATATTGATCTGTCTAGCTTTCAGTGCAGTTATTTGCCAGAGCTTTCAGGAAGCATTGGGTTGCTAGCCATAAGGTTGCTGGTTCAAACTCACTAGCTGCTCATTGGGAGAACACTGAGGCTTTCTGCTCCTGTAAAGATTGACAAAGCCTTGGAAACCCAAGACTGGGTCGCCATGATGGCAGTTGGGGAGTAGTTTACTTATTAGAAAAATTCTTCCTCTGTGTCACTAACTATAGGAGTATTTCAGGTTTTGAAGTAACTTTGAAGGTTTTTTAAGTTGATTCATTTTTCTGCTCACCATCAGTCTCATGTGAAGTTAAAGGAATTGTGTGAGTTTTTGGCACTTTAAAGTAAAACGTGCACTCTTTCTCCCCCCCTCCCCCCACCATGGACTCTTTTACAAAAACAATAAAAGCTGCTATAAAAATTGAGATTTGTTCTTTATTAGACCTTTACTCATTGCTAAAAACATCTAATTCTGGACACTGCTTTGTGAGAAGTCAAGGTCCCTGGGTGACTCGCATGGTCAGTGACAAGGTTCATGATTTCCAGCGCTCCAGTGGTACTGGGGGGGGTGAAAGCCGGGCCGTCTGCTTTCACAAAAGTTCATTACTGTCTCAGAACCACGTTCGCCTCAAATGTTCTAATTCATTGCACGACATTATCTTCAGTAGTTTTAGCCTGGCCTAAAAGACTTGATGGAGAGGTCAGGCCTCGGAGCTCGCTGATCTTCCAACAGTGCTTTTTTGTTTTGGCACCCATCGTGCCCAAAGTTGCCCGAGGCCCAGATAGTTCATTGGCTTACACTGAAAAATGCAGAACCCCAGGTTTCATTCGGTTTCTTCCTTTGTGGAGGTGGATGGTCTTGTCTTCTTGAGCTCATCTTTGGAGTCTTTCTGACTCTCCCTGAAGTGCTTAATCCATTTAGAAACTTGTTTTTGGTGGGGCAGCAGTCCCGGAAACTTGTTGCAAGGCCTCGTTGATTTGGGGAGAGGTCCACATGAGTTTTGTTAAGAGTATGATCTTAGTCTTGACCCCAAAATTAGTTTTTCCCACGGCACAAAAGGGATCTATTTATTAAAAAGCACCACCACACTGAAACATGTGGGTCACTGTGGAGACTTTACCTGTAGTCACCCACTGACTGGGCATTAATGTCTGTGCCAGGAATGGGACCTTTGCAGCAAAACTTCGCGACTTAAGCCTTGTACAAGCTGTGAGGTTTTAAACTTGTGACAAGGGATGGGGAAAAATGTTCTGCTCACTGCCCGGAAATCCTCTTTTAAGCTTCCATGAGACACATGAGCCCTCAGCCAGTCCAGTCTCTGGAAGGAACTGGCATATGTGCTTGCCCTGGTCACTCTGGAGCCGACCATATTCTAGATGCTGAATCACAGTTCCATTGCAGACAAATTTCTTCTTAAAGATCTCCACTAGCTTCTTTTTGTCGTAATCATCAGTGGCCAGGGCCTTCCTGCCATTGCGCTGTTGAATCCTTATATGGATATAATCTCGGTCCCCACAGGAAGCAGGTCATCACCCTTCCTGGCATCAGCAAAGGAAGGCTGCAGGTTCTGGATAGCGGACATACGATACAATTCCTTTTCCTCGCGGACTGAGGAAGACAGCATCAGGAGAAGGGGTGTGGGGGGGTGCGGGGTGGGGGGCGAGTATGAGGGTCGAAAGGAATGAGCCGCAACTTGGTGACGACTGGGACCTAACCACGATATTTTCAATCTCTTCATGTGCATGTGAAACTAGACAACAAATGATGAAGGCAACAAGAATTTTTGCACTTTATAGTGTTGGTCGATAAATGCATACGAGGATTGCCCCTCCCCCCCCAAAAAAAAAAACATAACAATTGTGCTGGATAGAACAGAGCTTTCATAGTATGCCTTTTTCCAGCTAGGCAAGCAACTCGCTGAGTTAGTGCACCCAGTGGTGTTGCCTGGGAAGGTTCTCTCTGGTCACAGTGAATTTTTTCTTAACACAGTTTTACTCGAACCTCATTTTTGTGATGGCTGATTTAAAAGAACACTTGTGGCTGTGAAATTTCGTTTCCTGCTTGAGAAAAATGCCACATAAAAAAACTTGCACACAGCTTAAAGGACAGCACCATGGGAACAGCTCAAGTGTATAGGAGGGGGTTTCTCATTTTAAAAAAGGTGAAATGCCAGTTGATGACAAATGTCATTCTGAATGTCAATTTCCCAAATGGATGAAAATGTTGACTCGTAGTGGATTTGAGTTCATTGCACCATATCAGACTGTTAATCAAACTTTCTCTTTGGAGTTTTTGAAAAGATTGTGTATGTAACAGAAAAAGGCATGATCTGTGGCAGATGGGACTGGTTTTGCATCTGTTACACAGTCATTTCCCTGCACCAGTGTTGGGCAAAAACGGCATGCCTCTCTTGCCTCATGCACCTGATTCATGTGACATAGCTCCGCGCAGCTTCTTTTTGTTTCCTTGGATGAAGGACACCAAAGGATTGTGATTTGACAACGTGGAAGAGGCGAAGAAAAAAACAAGGGAGTTGCTGTCAGCCATCCAAACAGACGAGTTTCAAAAATGTTTCCGAGAATGGCATCAGAGACTTGACAGATGTAATTAAGTGTAATGGAGAATACTTTGAAGGTGATAAGGTTGTCCCGTAAGATAATTTAAATACATAGTTTTGAAGAGTGCAGCCAGAATGCAAATAAGCAGGAAAGGAAGATCCTCAAGAAAATGGATTGCCAGTGTTTGCAACAATGGGCTCCAATTGTAAGCATGAGTGTGGCATAGAACAGAATCATGCAGTATTTTGTTTCTGTTATATAGCCTCTCTAACTCAGAACCAACTGTATGGCCCCTAACAAAACCAGCAATTTTATTTGTTGTTCTGAAGGCATCTCAGGTAAAGGAAATAAGCTTTCCACAGTATACCTTTAGAGAAAGTAGGCCACCCACCCACCCCACCCCCAAGGAAAGTTCATCTGTTTTGTGACCTGGAGTAAACCGGTTGCATTCCCTCCCTAATCTTGTAACCGATTGGCTGCTCATAGCAGATCCTATTGTGGAGTTGGTTGCAGTGTTAGGTCACAGCATGGGGGATTAGTAGGCCTTAAGGGCCAAACCACTGAGAATCCTGGCTAGTAGCTAGGTTGTTCCAAGCCCAACCATCACAGGGAAGTCATGTTCCGGCACGGTATTAATCACTGTTCTGTTGTGATCTATATGGTCTGTGTGTGTGTGTTGGCTGATTTTCAGAAGCAGATCCCCAGCCCTTTCTTAGGCTAAAGCTCCACTAAAACCTTGCCACCAGAGATGACCCTGCTGAAATACTGGTTGTGTAGCTTTCGGCACTATAGCTGCACTGAAGCCATCAAAGAACACCAAAAAACCAGATGGATATTGGTACCTATATGCAGCCCACAAAGGAGTAAGGGCACTGGTGGTGGCGATTTTAAGAAGTTCTTTCCAAGATAAAGGATGGGATTGAGTACTTGCTATAATGGCAAGTTCAAATTTCCTTGTCTTTAAGCAATGATCCTTGCCCACCTCTGAAAAAGAAAAGAAACTCCAGCAGAGCTCCACAGTTCAAACAGCCCTTTGCTACCAGTAATCAGATTGTAAAACTGTCACATGCCACTGCATTATGGAGCCAACAGTTTCTTAACCAGCGACATCCACGGTGATGTTACTGGGCAATGGGTCTCCACACTTTGCTCAGTCTCCGAACCACGCGGTCAGAAATCTCAACGCCCCTTCACTTGTCTTCAAGACTGAAAATTGACAACATGAAACAAAAAGTGCCATACTGAACCCAAGGATGTACATATCATTCTAACACAAAGAGGGGCAGAGAAGGGGGAGAGGAGAACAAAGGGGTGGTGAGAGGGAGCAGAGTGTTTATGTCTCCACAAAAATAGGAGTGTGCAAGCAGAACCACCACCCCACCACCCCCTGACACACACATACGGTATTCCAAACCTTGAGGGCAATGTAACCATATGGAGCAACTCATGAAAAGAGTGGGCCCAATCAGAACCAAACTGACCCCTAGAAATATGTGCGACAATGGACACTAAGCCTACGTGTTGCAGGGAGGCGTCAGCCTGCCATGTCCACATGGAAGCAAGCAAACCAAGAAGTGAAAAGAGTGTGAGGGTTTAGACCCCTTACCTGCACACCAAGCCCTGAGGAGGATGTCTGCGCACAGAGCTGCTAAAGTACAGACAGGAATCATGATGTCCCCTCCCTGGAGCATACAGCCACAGAGGACAATACTGGAGACACAACGGGGAGTGAGTCCAATCTGGAAACACACACACCCCCTCCCCCCAGTGGAGCAAACCCAGAAGGTAGCATAGCAGATTAGCAACAGGAGCAAAGTCAAGCCACAAAACCCCTTGGGGGTGGGGGGAGAGTCTATAAGATAGACTTCATCCTAGGAGGGGCAACTCCTGCAACCCCCCAGGACAGGTCGGGAGATAGGCATACAGGTGAGCAGACAGCCCTGGAGCTACCTGAGCTTTCTCGTTTGTTTGTTTTGCTAGTTAGTTAATTTTCCCCTTTTTGTTTTGTCTCTTATTGCTGTTTTGCCTACCTTTATAAGATGGGCATGAAAAGCAAACCCAAGGAGAAAGCAGTGAGACTGATGGTTCCTGGGGGACTTGAGGGGGAGGAGGAAGTGGGGGAAGGAAGCGGTGAGCAAACAACAACATAGCCAGGGGAACAAATGGGACATTAAAATCAACAGTGAGAAGGCTGCAGAGATCTTAGATGGTGGGACAAGAGAAAGGTAAAAAGAAATAGGAAAGACTTAGGAAGCAAAGTTATGGATAGAGGTATAAACAAAGGTGTATACACATGTAAATATATTCATAAAAATAGGCATTGATCTATGTACATATATTTATATGGCAATACATTGAGGTCATGGATGGACTTTGGGCCTCTGCTGAAGCTCTCCCTCAACACACAATCACTTTGTTCTGACGTGGCACTCTGGGATGATCATCCTTCTGGCAAGATCGCTGAAGGCAAAATGGGTGCATAAGCAAGTGTGGTGAAGAAAACTGATGGTGCCCATGCTATATCAAAAGATATAGCATCTGGGGTCTTAAAGGCTTGAAGATAAACAAGCGGCCATCTAGCAGAGAAGCAATAAGCTCACATGGAAGAAGCACACCAGCCTGTGTCAATGGAATCAGCTAAGAGGCATCAAGAGACTCAAAAACTAAGAAATAAAAAAGCATATTGTTGAGAATGAAGGGGGCTGAAGCAGACCTCAAACCCATCTGTAGATAATGGAGAAGGATTTTAAGCAAGGGATGAGTCAGAGAGCAGTATAACTTCAGTGAAACACACAATAGTCCTCTGGTTCCTCGAGACTTCCTCACTCTCCACTATCATGATCCCAGTCCTACCTTTCACTTGGGTTACACAGAAGCATGTACACAGATACAGATAAGAGAAAAGAGCTCATGACACATGGAATCCAGGCACAGGAATGGGAGTAGTGATACAGAAGGGTAGGAGGAAGGTGAGAAGAGAAGGGGAGGAAGAGGTAACTGGTCATAATGATTGACTCATAGCCACCCCCACCGTAAGGTGACAAACAGAAGGGAGGTAGGAGTCAGTGTAAGATATGATAATAATAATAATTTATAATTTATCAAGGGGTAATGAGGCTAGGAAGTGGGGAGGGGAGAAGAGAAGCTGATACCAAGGGCTCAAATAGAAAATTAGGATGGCAACATATAAATATGCTTGATACAATTGATGTGTGGATTGTCAATAAGAGCTGTAAGATCCCCCAATAAAACGATGTTAAACCAAAAAAAAAATGGCATAGGTCTCTTCTGCCTTTGAAAACTATTTACAGCATTTTTCTCCTACTGTAAAATTAATAGGTACATTGTGGTAAGTCTAGAAGAAATACAGAGAAGATCAAAAGGAAAATAAAAAATAGTATACAAAGATGAGTGCTATGAATTCATAGTCTTATAAGCATTTTTAATAAAGCTAAGTCATGCTGTCTTCTCAATTTCCTTACTCATTTCATTAAAAAGCACAATGATCAGAGAGATGGCACCAGGTCAGACAATGTTTTGTTCTTTTATAAACAAGGTCACTATGAGTTGGAGCTGACTCTAAGGGAACTTACAACAGGTACATTGGCTGTAGAGGGTTTTGCTGTTTTTGTAATAGTTTTATGGTATATATGTCACATATCATACATTTTAATCATTCAATCATATAATGAAGAGTTGTGAAATCAGCACTACAATTAATGTCAGAACATTGTTGCTAGGTCCCTGTTTTCCTCCATCATCTCCTGCCATGCCCTAGGTAATTATTAGTCTGCTCACCTGGATTTCATATACAGAAAAGCATACAAAATACAAATGAGCAAACAAAACAAGGACTTCCTCTTTTGAAAAGATGGTGCCCATGTAGAATCACCACTCTATGCTCCTGATGAGAAAAAATTTCTACCAATGTCTTCCATCTCTCTGAAATTGACCAAATATGCATCACCACGATGTATTGATAATTACTGATGATTGGAATGTGAAAGTTGGAAACAAAGAGGAACAAAGTTTAGTAAATGTAATCTTGGTGCTAGAAACTAAACTAGAAGCACATATTAGAATTTTTCAAGACTAATGATTTCTTCATTGCCAATACCTATTCTCAACAACATAAATAGCTACTGTACACAAAGGAAGAGACATGGGGAATATCAATATCATCAGTTAAAAAAGACCAGAGTCGGCTGAGCACGGGTGGCGTAGTGGTTGTGCGCGGGACTGCGGCCCACTGGGATGGAGGTTCAATTCCGGCTCCCAGGAGCAAAGGCTGAGCCTCCTACTCCCACCACCAGAGGGCAGTGATGCCTTAAAAAAAAAAAAAGACCAGAGTCAGACTACAAAACAGACCATCAATTGCTGATATGCAAGTTCAGGTTGAAGTTGAGGATAAATTTAAAAATACACAAGAGCCAAAATATAACCTTGAGAATATCCCATTCAAATTTAGAGACCATCTCAAGAACAGATTTGATCATTGAACATTAATGATCAAAGATCAGATGAATTTGAGGTGAGACCAAAGACAAAATACAAAAAAAAAAAAAAATGGACATGCTCTCAGAAGAGAAAGTCACTGGAGAAACGCATCCTGTTTGGTAAGTTAGAGGGTTAGGGAAAGATTCCAGTCAGGATTAATTGACCCCCTTGCTGCAATGATGAGCTTAAAACAGCAGCAATTGTGAGCATAGCAAGGACCAGGACATGTTCTGTTTTGTTGTACATTGCATTGCTAGTTTTGGAAACCAACTTGACAGCACCTAGCATATGACATTGAGCAACTTTTGATGTGCTTGTTTGCCATGTCTGTTTATTCTTTGGTGATATGTCTACTCGAGTCCTTTGCCCATCTTTACTAGTTTGTTTTGTTGCTATTGATGTGTTCTTTCTATACAAGTTCTAGATATTAAACCCTTATGGGGTACATGGTTCCCAAATATTTTATCCCACTCTATAAGCTCACTCTTCACTTTCTTGATAAAGTCCCCAATGCTGATGCTATATGCTTCTTTATACAGTCTACCTTCTCTGATTATTTGCTCAGCGTAAGAATTGCATAAATATGGTGAAAGGATATTGATTCAGCCCTCTCCTGATTTTAAACCACCAGCTTCTTTCTTAGTTTGAAAACTCCACCAAAACGTGTTCATTCCAGCAGCATGGAAGCCACCAACAGTACAGGAAACTAACAGAAAAATGGTGGTTTGTGATATTCATTCTCACAGGTAGATGACTAATTTCATTTAATTACTTTTCATATATGGTGTGAAGTACACAGGCCCCCTTTATTCTTTTGCATGTGGATATGCTTCTGTACCAGCAGTATTTATTGGGGAGAGTTTTGCATGAACTTAGCACCTTTGTCAAGCACCATTTGACCACAGACATTTGGATTCAATTCTGTCCCATTGGAATGCACGTCTGTCATTATAGCAGTACCAAGATACTTTGATGACTATAGCTTTCTATTACATGGTGAAATCAATCGAATGAGAGACCTCCTGTGTTTTCCTTCTTTTCAAAGTTATTTTGGCTATTCAGAGACCTTTATTATGTTATATAAATTTGATGATTGGCTATTTCCTTTCTCCTAATAAAAGGAGACAATTGGAATTTTATAAGGACTATTTTGAATCTATAGATTGTTTGGTATAGTATTGATATCTTAGCAGTGTTATTTCCCAAACTACAAACTTCCATTTATGTAGGGTTTCTTTCATTTCTTTCAGAAATATTTTATAATTTTCAGTGCATCGCCTTTCACATCCCTTGTTAAATTTATTCTTGGGTGTTTATTGTTTTACATGATGCTGTAAACGAAACTGTACTCTTAACTTCCTCTCCCACTTGTTCATAACCGAAAACAATTTTAACAACTGTTCCTGTGCATGACTGTTACAGTAACAAGTGATAGTGATATGTAGGGAATGCACTCACATGACTGATGGACATCAAAAGTGATCTTCTCATGTTGGGAAACAGCTGGGCAGTTTCCAGGAGTTACCCACATGACTCAGAATCCCTATTCACAGGTATTTATCGGGGTGAAATGAGTGCTCATAGTCATATAAAAACCTGTATCTAAAGCCTATAGTCAACTTAAATAGGTAATCTTCATGGTGTAGTCAGTTATGAGTCTGGCTGCTAAGTGCAAGATTAGAAGTTCAAGGCCACCAGCTGCTCTGCGGGAGGGTGGTGGCTTTCTGCCCCTGTAAAGGGTTCCAGTGTCCGAAACCCACAGGGGCTGTTCTGCTCTGTGCTACACGGTTGGTGTGAGTGACCATCAACTGGATGGCCATGAATTTGGTGGTTCTGTGTTTGTTTTTATTTGGCGGGGAGAGGTCACTTGATTCATAATCCCCGCCCCCCCCAAACTGGAAACGAGTCCAATGCCTTTCAACAGCTGGCATAAACCATGGTGCATCTAAATGATAGAACTGTCGTGCATTACTACTCTGCCATAAAAAGGAGTGGACCATGGACAAAAGTAGTAACATAAGTGATTTCTAAAAATACATACTAGATAAAAAAAAAAGCCAGATTCAGAAAGCTAGATACTATGAGCTTCCACATGTGCGACACTAGGGAATATGAGGAAACAGATCATTGGTTGCTAAGGGTTGGAGGTTGGGATCTCAAGGAAGTGTGGGAGAGGAAAGGAACTCCTCTGCATCTTGATTGTGGTCGTTTTACTCAGTTGTGAACATTTTCCCAAATGTACAGAGCTGGGAATCGAAAAGGTGAGTGTTACAGAATGTATTTTAAACCACAACGTGGTGGCCAAAATACTGATCCTCAAGATCCCTGAACTCTCTACACCAGTGATTCTCAACCTTCCTAAGGCCACCACCTCTATTGTACACACACACACACACACACACACACACACACACGTCATTTTCATTAAATTGAGTGAAAAAGAGTAAAAAATGCAACAGAACTCTTGCCATGATAATAAAGTTCGGAGATAAGTTGCATTGCTGTAAATCTGCCTTGTTTTAGAAGAGTCCCTCCTCTTCTGAAGACCTGAAGTCCAAATCTGTTGAGCAACTACAATATAAATTGCACCAACGAATGGTCACAAAGTAGGTGGCTTAAGGCAGAATTTTTTCTCTGTGGGTTCTGTCAGTCTGGAATTAGGTGTTGGTAGTGCTGGGTTTCTGCAAAGGCTTCAGGTATGCGTTCCCGAGCCTATTCCTTTTACAGAAAATAAGTTACTCAGCAACACACACACACACACACACACACACACACACACACACACCCTGAGGAAGGAAAAACTTCGGTCATAATCCAGGGCAGCCACAATAACAAACTAACAAACCCATCGTCCCGGAGTCCATTCTGAACCATGGTGGTCCTATCCGGCAGGATAATAAGACTGACCCCCATGAATTTCAGAAACCATAGCACTTTACAGGACCAGAAAGTCACGTCTTTCTCCAGCGGACTTACTTGGTAGTTTGGAACTGCTGGTTTTGATGGAAGCAGCCCAACGCCTCACCACTATGAGGCAACAACCCAGTAGAGTGTAGGCATCTGTTTTCACACTCCCTCTGGATTATCCCAAGGGAATTCCAGCAGCGAAGTGGTTATGAATTCAGCAGCTAACCGCAAGATCGATGGTTCAAAACCAGGAGTGGCTCCACTCTACTCCCATAGAAACTCACCCGCCCGGTTCACCTGCGCTAGAAGGGCATTGTGACTCAGCATGGACTCGCTGGCAGCAATTTAATATTTGGTTTGGTTTGGATCATTCCACTGTCACCGCCTCTTTGGGAAATACTCATCTACGGGAAAGATCTTTTGTCTCTTCCTGTTTCTGGTAAGCTCGGGCGTTTCCTGCTTTACAGCAATAGACCTCCCATTTCAGCCTCCGACGTCACGCGGCAATCTCACCCGTGTTTTTCTCTGTCTGTGTTTCAGCACCTCTTTCTAAAGAGGCTGTGCTATTGGGTTAGGCCCACCCTCCTGTAGTGTGACCACTGGTCAACTTAACTAATTACACCGGTCACACTGGCATAACAAAGAACCCAAGCCATCAACAGGCACAGGCCCAAGCACGACCCCATTGATCCCGTCCTGGATCTCGCTTGATTTCAAGTCACAAGATCTGGTACTTCCAGTGTACCTTGGGCCTCCCCTCACGGGGGAGGGAGGCAGGACCGGGGAATGGAGTGGCACACACAAAGGCAGGTGGGAGGGAAATGCTGTTGCTGAAATTCAGCTCCAGCACCCAGTCACTTAGCCATCATATTGACTCATCTGACAAAATAACGCAAGGCGATTAACAAGTATGCAAAGGATAGCGATTCTGTGGATGAGGACGCAATGCTGAGGCAGGACTTACACCAAAATGTAAGAACTGCTTTCATTTATAATAAAGGTCTTGAACAAGGAAGTGGATATTTCCATCTAATGTGGAAGGAAGGCAGCAAGACCCGCAAAAAGAGGATCCAGGCCGGGCTGAGCTCTGGTGGCATAGAGGTTGTGCGCGGGACTGTGGCCCACTGGGATGGAGGTTCAATTCCAGCTCCCAGGAGCAAAGGCTGGGCCTCCTACTCCCACCACCAGGGCAGTGATGCCTAAAAAATAAATAAATAAATAAATAAATAAATAAAAAGAGGATCCAGGCCATCCCGGAAGCATTCCCCTGGCTGGCGAGGTTAGCTGTCACCGCCAGTTTCTTAGAGAAGAAGGAGGAACAGAAAACCAATGACAAGGGGTTTTCAAATTTTTTACAGAACTTCTTAATAACTCCTTTTATCTTGTTAATAAAATCCTGAATTATAAAGTCCCTCTGAAATAATTACATTGATAGCTGGACAGAAAGGAGCTGATCTAATCATTCCCTAATCCCTCTTAATCCTGGTACCTAGTTTTCTGTACTTCCAGTGCCTGTGTGTATATATTCACATGTTTATAACTATGAGGAACATAGCTATTTCCTTTTAGTTTTCCTTCAGAAGCAGTGATTTAGAATTTCTAGCATTTGACATCCCATAATCAAGCAACAAGGAGCCCTCATGGTGTGATTCAGGCTGCTAACTACAAACCTGGCAGTCTAAACCCACTAGCCACTCTTCAGAAAAATAAATGAAGTTGTCTGCCCGTGTAAAGTTAGCCTCAGAAACTCTATGGGGGAATTCTGCTCTGTCACGTGGAGTTCCATCTCAGTCCGTTGAAACTGACTCTAGAGTAGTACGTTTGTTGGTCTGTTTTATAAAAGTTTGATTGTTCAAAATGTGCAGTTGGTTGGATCTGTTCATGCATTTTCACTGGCAACAGAGGCATCCCAGCCCTGCCCGTTGCTGGTGTAAATTACTTGAGTTCTGTGTTTTGAAACCAGCTTGCTAAGTCCTCTACTCAGCAGCTTCTCCAGGGCTGCCCTGGGCAGGGAACCTCAAATCTTAAATCTCTCAGAGAAAAACAGCTTGGAAGATAAGCTGATTCTTGGGAACTTCTTTACAGAGTTTGTCATATATGCCTTTGACCAACAAGACTAGGTTATGGAGCTGGTCCTGAACTTCACCTTTGGACCACTTCTTGTTGGCCTTGCGCCTAGATTGATTGATTGGGTCTTTGTCTTTCTTGGCCAACTTTCAGGTGTCTTTCCTCTTTCTGCCATCTTGGGGGACATCAAGAAGCTTAGTGAGCAGCTATCACAGCCACAGTGTTGCTAAGATGTTGGACAGAAAAGGAGCAGTGGATTTTTAAGTGAGTAATCAATGAACAACATGTAATAAAGGCAGAATGTGGAACCAGCATGGAGCCAAATCTGACATCTGGCTCTCTAGGCTAATAGTCACAAGGTAGGCTTCAGACATGTCTTCATCTTCCTTTTTTCTTATACCACATCACTCTACTTCGGTGGCTGGGCTTTATCATTCACTGCAATGTTCACACAGAACTTACAAAAGATCAGTGTGGGATTTATTAGGAAGTTAATAGTTCACACTTCAGGTAAGAAATGCTCAGGATACCTTTGTTCAGTCAAGGCAGCCTCTGTTGTACCCATAAGCAGTCTTCTCTCTGGTCCCTAGCCTCTTGGCCTGACATTTGCTCTGCTCAGGCAACGTTGCATAGTTCTTTTCAGGTTGCCAATAAATGCCAAAAGGATGTGCCACCCCATTATAAGTCACACCCAAAGGGACTCAGCTGCATGGATAAAATAAACCCTGCCCTCCCAATTAAACACCCAGAGGTACCCTACTCCACAAGTCAGCCTCCTGCCCCAAGTCACTTAGAGTTACTGTCTCTGTGAGCTCGGAAGTCCACCACTCTAGCTTCTGATTTGGCTGTGCTGTTCCAGTGGCAAGCCTCTGGTGTCAAACCTACCTGCAGAATTAAGGACTTTCAGTGTTCAGGGATCTCAGGTTCCAAAGGCATGCTATATCTTGCTCATGGTGAGATATGTTTCTGAGTTGGCTCATTTTCTACAGTGGGATGGCAATCACAATTAACCCTTATAAAAGCCACTTACAGTGGAATCCTATAAGTATCTTCCCCCACCTTTTTGCCCAAATTCATCAGGAAAACAAAGGTCATTTGGTGGTTGTAACAAAGGCTATAAATAGAGAAGCCATATTAACTAATTCTCTACATTGAAGAGAAAATAAAACTGAAACTGTTAATTTCATTCTTCTTGGATGTTCATGTAAGACATATTCAAGAACTCAAACAATGTATTATGCTGAGCAAATTTGTAGTGACCTGCGCAAAGTTTTAAAAGGTAAAGATATCCTATTGGTGATGGAGGTTTATTTGACCATCTGAATAGTTGAATGTCGGTCAATTGTTGAATCTGGCTGTGTATTCCTTCTATCTTCTTTTGATACTTCCTGTGTTATTCAATTTTTTGCTCATGACAACTGCTGTTAGATACTGTTGCGGGGGTGCCAATCCTTAGCAAGCACTACCTGGTCCTGGTGCAATCCTCATAATTGCTACATTGGAGGCCATTGGTAGCAGCCACAGTGTCAATCCATCTCCTTGAAGGTCTTCCTCTTTTTCATACCCTCTACTTTACCAAGCATGATGTCCTTTTCCAGGGATTGGTCTCTTCTGATAGAGTGTCCAAAGTGCACAACAAAAAGTTGTACCATCCTTGCTTATGAGAAACATCCTAACTCTACCCCTTCTAAGACCAATTCTTTGTTCTTCTGACAGTTCATGATAACAATATTTTCCCCCCATCATAACAATTCACCTGCTCATTCTTCATGGGTACCAAAGGCTGCCCGACAAGAAGCTAACTGGGGGACCTTACTCTGTCCATCCTTCAGTCCATGATATTTAAGTCTAAGACAGCTTGCCATCTTGCAACTCCAGAATTCTTTTTGTCCTCACTCAAAGACTATTTAAAAGGGAAATGATTTGAGTGCCTCAAAGATGACAAAGCTGTCATTTTGATGTGGTGTCAATTGGAGACCACAGACTTCTTTGGGTGAGGGTTAGAGAGATGGAAGTACTTCCTTCTGAAGTATGTAGATCTAGGTATAGGACATGTTCAGAAACAATAGCTAAGTTTCCATTTTGATAATATTTAAATAAAGTTTTTTATATTTCCACAGCTATATTTTTAGCTTAGTCATTGTGTGTATATGTGTGCATATGTTTTTGTTATTGATAACACTTAAAAGTGTTATAGAAGTAGATTATTGTACAAATTTAAGAGCTGTATAAATACTTCCTATTGCAATGAAGAATTAATTTCTAAACAAGATAAACAGCTTGGTACACAGAATATTTTCTTAACGAGGTTTGTGGTGGTTTTAAAATGTGTCTATACATTATTTGACACTTGTATCCTTGAAGGTCCAGACTAAGTGACTCACTTATAACAAATAGAATGTTATGGAAAGGACAGTGTATAGCCAGACTAAATCAGGAAAGTCCTTTCCTTTTCCTTCCAGCTCTCTAGGTTGCTCCTTCTAGAGACACTGCACATGGGGATGTTCTGTCCAACAATCAATACCAACATGCTAGACATGTGAGTGAACCGTCTTTACAAGGCCCCAGTCAGTCCTTCTTATGACTGCAGACCTACCCAGCATTTTGATTGCCAGAGGTTTTTTTTTTAAAAAGATATAAAAAAAAGCAGGATATATTCCAGGGTATGTAGTTAAGTGAAAAAGTAAATTTTAGAAGAGTGTATCTAGTATAAGACAGAAGGGGACATTATATGATACAAACTCACACTTAGTTTACAATGATAAATATAGAAAAGGTAGACCTGAAACTAATGAAAATTGCTGTCCACAGAAGGTAGAATGAGGAAATGAGCATGAGGAAGGAGAAATGAGAGGCATCTCTAAGTTCACCTTTCTATTTGGTTGAGAATTTTAGTTACTTTAAACGCTTTACATATTTAAAAGTTCAATTTCTCATATGCCCATGAGAGTTAAACAAAAGAACATGGGAGATCATAGAATTGACGCATTTGAATTACAGTTTTGGAGAAGAAAATGAAATATACCAAGGACTGCCAGAAGAGATCTATCTTGGAGAGAGTACAGCCAGAATGCCTGGGGGTACTGACAGTAAGAGAAGTCAGTACAACATGAGCAAGACAGAGGAAGATAAGAGCATACAAGAGCAAGGGGTTAACAACAGGAGACATCAGTACCTTTACAATCCTGCAATATCAGAAATAGCAAGCAATAATTTATGAGTGATTCATCAATAGATTTGTAACATGTACAAGATGATGGTTTATGGGAGTACACACACCCCATGAGTGTACATAAATTTGGCAGAGGTTATTTCTACAATCAAATTTGTATGTACTATAAATATATTCGTGTATATAGTTGAGCAGTTGTGCAAACAGAACAAGGAAATATTGCATGGGTTAAAAGCAGGAAAGGGGGCTGAGCCCTGGTGACGTAATGGTTGAGTGCGGGACTGCAGCCCACAGGGTTGGTGGTTCAAATCTAGCAGCAGCTCTCCAGGAGCAAGGCTGGGCCTCCTACTCCCACCAGAGGGCAGTGATGCCCAAAAAGCAAAACAAAGCATTCTTCATAAAAGCAGGAAAGGTGTGTATCAAACTTGTATACGCTCACCATACTTATTCAGTCTGTATCCTGAGCAAATCATCAAAAAATCTGGACTGTATGAAGAAAAATGTGGCATCGGGATTGGAGTAAAGTTTGTTAACAACCTGTGATATGAAACTGTCACAACCTTGCTTGCTAAAAGTGAGCAGAAATTAAAGCACTTGCTGACAAAGATCAAGAACTGCAGCCTTCAGTATGGACTATGACTCAATGTTAAAAAAGACCAAAATCCTCACAACCGGACCAGTAGATAACATTATGGTGAATGGAGAAAAGTTTGAAGTGGTGAAGGATTTTGTCTCACTTGCAAACATAATCAGTGCCCCTGAGAACAGCAGGCACGAGATCAAGACACACTGCATTAGGTACATCTGATGCACAAGAGCTCTCTAGAGTATTGAAAAGCAGGGATGTTACTCTGAGGACTACGGTGTGCCTGACCCAAACCATGGTGTTTTCCATTGCCTTGTATGCAAGTGAAGGTTAGACATTGAGTAAGGAAAACTGTATAAGAATAGATGATCTGTTAGTCTGAGTAGACTAGAAAATCAAATCCACAGAAACTCATGTATAACAAGGAGTTTTATATAAAGGATAAGTGAACATTCTGAAAGCATGCCAACCCTGTGCTGTCCAAGTCCATAAATCCAACATTAGCCCATATGTCTGACACCAATTTACAAAAGTCTCCTCAATCTCACAAAACACGTGCAATTAGGTCCAACTATGGGAGGAAAGCCGAATCCGTGAGCATGTAAGCATATTGGTGCTGGGTAGAGGTCTCCATGTGGCTGCTCCAGCATCCAGGACTGCATCAGGGTAGGTCCATGTGGCTTCTCCGCAGGGATGTCTCACAGGAACTGAGCCTTGGGAGCTGAAACAGGGAACTGACTAAGGCAGATGCACCCTGGTTTGACTATCAGAGAGCAAGACACCCGAGAACTAAAAACTTGAGGCTCAGCAAGTCATTTATCTCTCCGCCCTTTAGTTAATTCCACATGTGCTTCTCAGCCAGGTTAGCACAATCTCAGATGCATTTGAATTGTTGTGCTGGAGAAGAATATTGAAAAGTATCATTGATTGTTAAAAGGACAAGCAAATTTGTCTTGGAAGAAAGATGGCCAGAATGGTCCTTAGATTCAAGGATAGAAAGACTTCATCTCACATACTTCAGACATATTGTCCAGAAAGACCAGTCTGTGGAGAAGGACATCATGCATCGTGAAAGAGGACAACCCTCAAGGAGATGAATGACACAAAGCTTGCAACAATGGAACAATTGTGAAGATGATACAGGGCTGGGGGGAGTTTTGTTTTGTTGTCACAAAGGGTGGATCCAATTCAATAGCACCTGTGGCAGTCATATGCTTATGTTAATTTCATGATTGAGATGTAGGGGTGGAGTCTAACCTGTTAATCTGGAGATAGCCATTGAGTAGCCAGTGAGGCCTCCGTGTGGACCTGGCTTTCTCCGGAGACTTCTGGGAAATCTCACAATATTTCCATCATGAAGATGAGAAGCTATCTCCCCAGTTGTTGGGAGTTAGTCTCAGAGACGATGAATTATGGACAAGACAAGATGGCAGCATCTGAGGAGCTGAAGAAGCTGGTGGAGAAGCCACACGATCTCACCCTGATGGATCCAGACCTCTGAAGCTGGCGAAACCACATGGAGAGCCCTGCCAGCATTGAGTTGCCTCTACCAACCACTAAATGCTGTTGATGAACCCTGGAAGTGAGGAGCCTTGGGGAGACTCCTGCCAGTGCCAGGACTCTGCACCCACTGGCCTGTGACTTCCGTGAGTCGGAAGGAGACTTCATAGACTGGTATCAGGCATATGGGCTAATATCGGACTTATGACTTTGAATTGGACTGGGTTGAGATGCTTTCTTAATGTCCCATTCCTTTTGTATATAAATCTTACCCTTATATCCATGTGTGTGTCTATGAGTTTGTTTCTCTAGTCTACCTGGACTAACACAGCACCTCCCAGCAACAACCTAGTTATGAAAATTTCTTAGGCGTAACCCAAAACCTTGATGGACTGAGGTAGTGGGCTTGACAGTTTAGGAGCGCAGTCTTGGAAGGCATCTAGGTCACTTGACACAACATAGTCCACAAAGACAACATTCTGCATGCTACTTTGTTGAGTAACAACTGCGGGCTTAAAAGCTTATGAAGAGTCAAAGAAGATGCAACTATTGCTCTCTCAGATCCAGAGCAAAAATGGTGAAGGACATGTAAGACCGAGGGAATCAATTAGTCCAAATGCCTGATCAACCACAAGAACTAGAGCTTCCACTAGCCTGAGCTCAGAAGAGCAAGATGCCTCCAGTCATTAATACCAACTTCTCTATTAGGATCAGCTCTTGAACAGAGTGGGAGAAAAATAGAGGGCAGAATTCAAAATCATAAAAAGATTAATCCTAATATATATTGGTAGACTATGATTGGCTATGGCCCTTTAAACACCCTTCAAATCTGTAACTGAACCCATTGCTGGATATCACCCTTAAGGCAGAAAATAGGCTTGACTATAAAGTGGAGACCATACATCACCAAGAATGTATTCCTCTGTACAAGCAACTGTATGAGACAAAAGGATAGCATTTGTCCACAAACAAAGCTCAAGTCAAAGGAGACAGAAAAGATGTGTGATGAATGGAAACAGGGGGCTCGGGTAGAAAGTGGGGAAAATGTTGCTATGTTGAGGGGATTGTAACTAATGTTGCAAAACAAAATGTGCATACATTTTTATCCCCACTGATTTTATTGGGGGCTCTTACAGCTCTTATAACCTTCAATACATCATTTGTATCAAGCATATTTGTACACATGTTGCCATTTTCATTTCCAAATATTTTCTACTTGAGTCCTTGGTATAAGCTCCTCTTCCACCACCCCCTTTTTTTTAATAAATCATTTTATTGGGGGCTCATACAACTCCCATTACGATCAATACATACATTAATTGTATGCAGACCACATTTGCATACCTGTTGCCATCATCACTCTCAAAACATCCTCCCTCCACTTAGGGCCCCAGAACCAGCTCCCCATATTTCTCCTCCCTACTCACCCCCACCCTCATGAACCCTTAATAATTTACAAATTGTTATTACTTTTTCATATGGTACCCTGTCCGATGTATCCCTTCACTCACTTCCCTGTTGTTTGAACCCCAGAGAGGAGGCTATATGTAGATCCCTGTAATTGGTTCCCCCCTTCCACTCCACCCTCCCAGTATCACCACTCCTGAATTCATCTATCCTAAATTCCTCATGTTTCTGGCTCCAGTGTACATCCCCTGGTCTAGCTGGATTGTCAGGTAGAATTTGGGATCATGATAGTGGGTGGGAGAAGGCACTTGAGAACTAGAGAAATGTTACATATTTCATCATTACTACACTGCACCTTGACTGGCTCATCTCCTCCCTGCAACCCCTCTGTAAGGAGATGTCACTTCACCTATTGGTGAGTTTTGAGTCTCCAAACAGATTTCTTCACCATATTTGCTTATACACACATTTGTTTTCAGCGATCATATGAGGAAGGTGAGCATGCCGTGTTATGCTTTTTTGAAACCTGATAACTGATCCCCTTCACACCTCATGGTCACACAAGCTGGTGTGCTTCTTCCATGTGGGTTTTGTTGCTTCTGAGCTAGATGGCTGCTTGTTTACTTTCAAGCCTTTAAGACCCCAGATGCTACATCTTTTGATAGCCGGATACCATCCGTTTTCTTCACCACCTTTGCGTATGCACACATTTATTTTCAGTGATGGTGTCGGGAAGGTGAGCATCAATTTAATAGAACAAAATGTTCTTTTACTGAGGAAGTTCTTGAGTGGATGTCCACTAGCCACCTGCTGTCCTAATACTAACCCTATTAGTATATGCATGTTAATATATTTCCCCATGTGCATACATTGTAAAGAACTAATTTGCTCTGTAAACTTTCACTAAATCTACATTTTTTTAAAAAAAGATACCATGTTCAAAGAACCAACAAATTCTTTTTTATTTATCATTCATTTTATTGGGGCTCATACAACTCTTTTTAAAAATGATTTTATTGGGGGCTCCGTCAACTCTTATCATGATCAATACATACATCAATTGTATACATTCCACATTTCCACATGCCTGCATTTAACCCTCTATAAATGCCCTTTACTTCCATTTCTTTCCTCTTTTTTCCTATTACTTTTCTTTTGTGTCACTATCATGCTCAGCCTCCATTTGAGTTTCAGTATTTTCTTTCTGATACATTACTCTTGATCAATCCCTATCAGGCCTCTCACACCCACCTTGTCACTGATTTTCAATCACTTGTTCAGTTATCCCTGGGTTGATCAATACCACCTCCTTTTCCCCTCCTCTCCATCTCCCATGTTCCCCACCACTACCCCCAACCAACCCCCCCCCACCCCCAGAACGATCATCCCCAATTTTTCTCCTCCAAACTTTTCATCCAGCCTATCTTATCTAGATAGACCTGCATAGGTAACAATATGCACAAAAAACCCCGAGACATCCTAAGATGAAGCAAGGAAACAAAATAAAACGAGGATGACAACAAAAAATCCCCAATGTCCATAAGATATATATAAATAAGTTAAAAATAAAAGTATAGCAAAATAGAAACCTTTAAATATTTCAAGGTCTGTTCATTGACCTCCAGGAGTGTCCCCCAGTTGTGTCTGATGGGGTGCCACACCCTGGATCCGAAGTAAATCCTTGGCACTCCCTTGGGAACTCCATGCTCTATTGCACACCCTTAGTGTTTTGCCACGGTGTCCTTGGGTCAGGCATGGTACAATCCTGACCCTGCTTCTCCATGTTGTCCCCATAAGGCCTTGAGTCAGTAAGGGATGTCATGTTTCATAGTGGGGCTGGCCATATGGTCCAATTTGTGCACTGGTTGTTCTGAGTGGGTACATCGTCCTCAAGGCCGGTGAGCCAGGAAGCACCTCGTTCTCTCTTCCTCCTCCTTCATTTGATCTCCTGTGCTCTGCTCAGGCATGTCCCACTCCCCAAGCTGCAGCTTCAGTGCTGTCCTCCAAGGCAAATATTCCTGGGGAGAGGGTGGCTGTCCACGAAGTTGGGATTGGGGCTGGGCACTTAGACCCCCTTCTCTGGCGCCCTGCTCCATGCCATCATACTGAATTCACATCCTGGAACACTGAGTTAGAGTTTGGTCCCTATTTCCCTATGGAGATATAAATAATACACTCCCCTTGGGTGTGCTAATACCCCATTCCCTCTCTATATATCGCCATCTCCCTCCCCCCTCCCTCACACACACCCTCTCAGTTGGCTACCATATGTAGGCCTGGATTTGGTCTGGCCCCTGCCATACTATCTGGGCCTCCCCCCAGGAATTTCTGTATGCAGTAGTTTTTCCCTATGGGACTCATACAACTCTTATCACATTCCATACATTCATTCACAATATTAAGCATATTTGTACATTTGTTTCCACCATCATTCTCAAAACATCTGCTTTCTACTGGAGCTCTTGGTACCAGCTCCTCAGTTTTTCCCTCCCTCCCCACTTTCCCTGAACTCTTATTATGCAAAAATTTTCTCAGAAAGTAGAGGAAGTAAGTACAAAATATTGACCACAAAAGGAACTTGACAAAAGTGGAAGTGATAGGGCTCTGTGGGAAAAAGATATTGGGTGACTTAAAGTCCACGCTACACAAAGAGAACCATTATCTTCTAAACCCTTGGTAAACCAGACCTACAAACCTTTGGGATAAATTGTAGGAGTCCCTAAACAGAAACTCCCCAAGTGGTCAATGTTTGGGAGAGACATTTAGAAATGCACTTCTACAACTTGAATAAGAATAAAAGATCTGGGCTAAAGAGATTTATCCTAAAGAAAGGCAAAACCTTTAGCAGTGAGGGATGTTTATCAATTTGACTGTGATTATATCTACTGAAGTACGAGGTGTCTTTGTGCCATAGTGCTTATGGGTTGGGCTGCAATCCACAAGTTCAGTGGTTTGAAACTGTGGGAGAAAGACAGGACTGCCTCAGAAATTCCCAGGGGCAGACCTACCCTGTCCTTTAGAGCCACAATAAGCTGGCTTTGACTCCAAAGCAAATGAGTTTGGTATGGGGAGTGGTGGGGAGAGGGCGGGCAAATGATTGCTCATTGAACATCTTCAACAGGTGGGGGTCTTGGTATGTAAATATACCTCTATAGTTTATAAAATATTAAAGACCCTTCTGGAAGCCTATCAAAAACACTAGTGAACTCAAATCTAAAAGATGGAAGAAATTTCGAATACGAGGAAGCTAAATCCTTAGGATGAAGTGATTCTTATGAAAATAACGAAGACGGTAGAAAATGAATGTTTACATTCATTTCTAAAGGTGTAATTTATATGCGATCAAGCACACACATTGAGGTGTCTACTCTGCTGAACTCTGATGAATGTATACACCTGTCAAGGTGCAGAAGAACATTCTCAAAAACCTCAGAAGTCCTTCTGTGCTCCATTGCAGTCAATCCTCCCCTCAAACTGCCCCACTGATTAGATTTCAAGACGTACAGGTTAATTTGGCAGGTTTTGACATTTCATATAAGTAGCATGACACAGGATGCTTGCCTACCTTTGTTTGCTCAGCATAATATAAAAAGAAACAAAAAGAGCGTCTCCTCCTTTGTCCTGTGTTTATTGCCAGTGAGTCAAGCTGGGGTCCCTTGTGCTGGGCTAAAAAGGTCTGAGATGGAGAACAGGGACTATTGGAGTCAGTTGTCTAAGGTCCACACAGCTCAAAATTAGTGTTTCAGTCTCACAAATTTCATCGGCTTAAGGCCTATGCCCCACAAACACCTACCATTTCCTGATTGATAAGGGAGGGGGAGGGTCAGTTAAAAAAAAAAAACTACTGTAAAGAAATTGTGCTACTTCCAAGGCTGTGGTTAAGGGTTGGTTTTGCTACAAACACCAAATAAAGATGGTTGCCTCAGCTCCACCAGATTTCAAGGAAGCGTTGACGGATTTTGTTTATCTATTTAACTTAACCAATTGCAATGGAATGTGGACATGTTTTGCTATGCATGTCTCTTAAGAGACACCACAGTGTTTAACCTCCCTTGAACACAAAGATACCTTACAAATTGAGAAATCCAAGGTATAGCCTGAGACTTCATTCCCTCACCCCCAAAACAAAGCAAACCACATTCAGGCAGCCAACACACATATAAATAGAATCACATTGTATGCACACCTTAGTACACTCCTGATCTTTTTCCCCTATTGTATATTTATTATATGTTATGTATTATAGTCAGAACAAAAAGCTCCACTGCCGTAGAGTCAGTTCTGACTCCTACAGATACTGCCTCGGGTTCCCAAGGCTGGCAATCCTCCCAGGAGCAGATAGTTCGTCTTTCTTGTGAGAAGCGGCTGGTGGATGTCAAGCACCCCCTTTGCAGTTAGGGGTTTAACAATTATCTGACAGTGCCACCAGGAAGAAGCAAATCAGAACAATAAAGGATATCACCACACCCAACATTCATAGTGACATTCAAAAAAACCAGAAAGCCACAATGGTTGGTGGAGACTCTAGAATGCTCATGTACCGCTGGTGGGATTATCAAACTATGAACAGTGGGATGGGATTGCCTCCAAAAATTCAGAGTAGATGTAGGTTGTGGAGTCCAAAATCTATTTGCAGATTATCTAATCAGGTTAAGTCTCTGACAGATCCCCTCTAGCCGCAGACAAAGAACTTGAATTGCTTTATCACCAGACAGAGATTATTGTACATTTGATTACGGTGTAATATGGTACTTGGTCAGTTGATCTCCCTCTTCACCTAACCTGAATTCACTCTAGGCTAAAATATTTCTCACCAATTCCAGAAAGGAAATTTCTTCTCTCTGGCCTTTTAAATATTGATGGTGGTCTTTTACACCACCATCACACTTTATGTGTATTTGTGTTTTTTGTATTCTTTTCTTCTTGCCATTTTGTTTGGTTTTTGTTTCTTATTGTTTTTGCCACGTTTCCCAGGTATAAAGCATAGGAGTGGATGCACAGAAACAATAATGGATGCAATGATTTATCGAGGATGGAGAGGGGAGATGGGGACCTGGAGAGCAAACAATGAATTCCAGACTGGGGAGGGAGCGCTAGAATTGATTGTGATGATGTATATACAACCCTTTTAAAAAGTGATTTCACCATAGACATGCATGCTCTCTGAAGAAAACTACTAAAAGAGAAGAAGAAGCTAAACTTGATGAATGGTTACTAGAGTAAAGGAGAAAGTTGTTGCTTAGAGGGCATTGAATTGATGTCAATGGCTGTGGAATAATTTGGAAAAAGGATATCAGTAGTGTTTGTACAACATGAAGTATATAATCAATGGCACTGAATTTTACATGTAGAAGTTGCGGAATTGGAGAACATTTTGTTGGGTATATTTTTCCAAAATTAGGGGAAAGGAACCACATGAATCACAATGAGTACAAGGAGGAAGAATATGTTCTAGAATTTAATGTGATGATAGTTGTACAACTCTTCTTGATATGATCGGATTATTGGATTGTAGGACATGTACATGAAGTACTAATAAAGCTGTTTTTTAAAAAGAGCCAAAACAACCACAAAAAAACCCTAGGAGTAGAAATCCTAAGTAGAAACAGGATTCAGCAATGGCTCTATTGGCATACATCCTAGAGAAAAAGAGGCATAGCACAAACAGATATCTGCACACCCGTGTGCACCGCAGCACAATTCACAGCAGCAACCGAAATGTTGGTACCAAAAAGTGACAAATACTCTATAAGGCACTACTATAAAAAGCTAATTATGCCTGGCTATCAAAGGATATGGCCTCTGGGATCTTAAAGGCTTGAAGTTAAACAAGTGGCCATCTAGCAGAGAAGGAGCAAGCCCATGTGGAAGAAGCATGCCAGTCTGTGTGATCATGAGGTATTGACAGGATCAGGCAATAGGCATCAGAAGATCCAAAACAAACCAAAAAAACACATATTTTTGAGAATTTTGAGTCAGAGCAGAGACCCCAAACCCTGCTTTAGACAATAGGACAGCCCCTCATGGAAGGGCCACAAGGAAGGGATGAGCCAACCAGGGTGCAGTATAATATCAATGAAACATCCAAGATTCCTCTAGGGGTTTTTTTTGTGTGTGTGTGTGTGGTGGGGGTGGGTATCACTGCCTCCGGTGGTCGTGGGCGCTACCCAGTGCCGCTCCTGAGAGCCGCCGCTGGATTTGAACCGCCAAGTCCGTGGGCTGCAGTCCCGCACTCAACCACTTACGCCACCAGGGCTCAGCCCTCCTCTGGTTTTTTTTGAGGTTTCCTCACTTCACCCTATCATGACCCCAGTCCTACCTTTCAGTTCTGGCTAGACTGGAGCATGTGCACTGGTACAGATAAGAGCTCATGACACATAGAATTCAGGTCAGGTAAACTGCTCAGGAACAGAAATGGGAGTAGCGATACTCGGAGGGTTTGAGAAAAGTGGGGAGAGGTGGGGAGAAAGGGGGAGTCGATCATAATGGACACATCACCACCACCACCACCACCACCACCAGGGGGAAGTACAACAGAAACCCGGGTGATGGGAGACAGCAGTCCGTGTAAGATAAGAAAATAATAATAACTTCTAATTTATCAAGGACTCACAAGAGTGGGAGGGTGGGGGAAAGAGGGGCAATAAAAGGAGCCGATACCAAGGGCTCAAATAGAAAATAAATGTTTAGAAAATGATGATGGCAACATATGTACAAATATGCTCGATACGATTGATGTATGGATTGTTATAAGAGCTGTAAGAGCCCCAATCAAATAATCTTAATTAATTAAAATAAACATATATATATATTTTTTTAAATTAATACTTAGACCCCAAAAAATGTCAAGAAATGATTTTCACACAAAGAGAAACACTTTTTGATGTTTGCCTGGGATGGCAGGGGAAAACTCCAGAAAACCAAATTCACTGCCATCGAGTTGATTGGGGCAGGGAAGATAAGAATATAAATAGTGACAGATGTTTTGATATATTTTTGCCACAATAAAAAAAATTAATGGGGATAATAATGGTCTGGATCACGATTTTGTTGTGAGGATGAAATGAGACCATTCAGGTAACAGCTTACACTAAACTGTGGGTAAGGAGCCTTGGCAGTAAAGAGGTTAAGCCCAATTTCAATTTCACATCATTGAAAAGCCTTGGGATTGTGTCTACCAATGGCTGGCCTTTCCCCCACCCCCTGTATATTTATTTTATGTTATGTATTATTGTTGTTAGTTATGGCCATTAACTTGTCTCTGCATCATGGTCGCCTTTTGTATAACAGAACAAAACATTGTCCAGTTCTAGGCTCAGATCTTTTTTTTTTTAATAGTTCAAGGTCAATTTCAAGTGTCATCCAGTTGGGTCTGATGGGGCACCTCGCCCTGACCCCACAGCCTGTTTTTGGTATTCCCTGGCAACTTCATTGCTTTGCTCCTCTTGCTGCTCGGCGGCACACACACACACACACACACACACACACACACCAGTGTCTGACTTCAGCCTGTTGAGCTCTGGGCAGGCATAATTCCTGCCACGTGTCTCTGGTGTTGTCCCTCGTGGTGGTATGGGTCAGTGAGGAACATTGTCCCTTGGGATGGGGCCAGCCTTATGGTCCTCTCTGCATTGGCTTCTCTGAGCAGAAATACTGTCCTCAGAACTTGGTGGGCCAGGATGTGCTTCATTCTTTTTCCCTCCACCTTCATTAACTCCCATGGGTGCTGAACAGATCATCCTTCTTCCTGAACTGTAGCTTCAATGCTGTCCTCTGAAGTGAATTCTTCTGGAGCTGTGATAATATCTTTTTCTTTTTCTTTTTTTTGCTATGATGGTATCTTCAGTAACCTATGTTATAAAGCTCCAACTTTTTAAAATTCTGCACTAAGGAACACCATATAAAATGCCAGCTGTGACTGGATCGAAAGTGTTAACACAAATATCAGTATAGGGCTGAGCCCCGGTGGCATAGTGGTTGTGCGCGGGACTGCGGCCCACTGAGACAGAGGTTCAATTCCAGCAGTGGGCTTGACCTCCTACTCCCACCACCGGAGAGCAGTGATGCCCCCAAAACCAAAAAAAAAAAACCCCAAAACAAACAAACAAAAAAACCCAAATATCAGTATAAAATCCAAATACTGGACCAAAATTGCCCATAAGGAGGGCACGCATGTCTCAATACACATCTCAAACCTGACAATTGGTGTATTCAATCAGGAAAAGACTAGTTGCACAGTGGAAGTTAATTGAGAAGGTTAAAATGCCTTTCTTTTGGCCACCTGCTTGTGCCAACACAGTGCAAAATTGAAGGGGCAGGACACAGGCTGAAGTGAGGCAGCCTGTCATCATCTAAGTCCTGTTTTTACAAAGGGGGTCACTCACTATCCAGGCACTCCAGAATACATCAGGCCAGCCAGAAAACTAAGACAAGAAGGGTTGCCCCGTTTTGGACTGGACAGGCCCAGCACTCCTTCACGTTCTGACTTGAAGCTGGACATAGCTAGAACCTTGCTCATTCAGTCTCACCTAAGAACCTCCTCTCCCAACTGATCACTCTCACCTGGAGTCCAGCCAAGACACCCCAGCACGCACATGGAAAATGCCACCGTGGCATGGACAGCACCTGTCACCACAGGGAAGTAGCTGCCGCTGGAACTGTGCCATGGGAACAGCGGCGTGTGAGCTTGAACTTCCCATTAACCACAAGTAGAGCTGGAAAGCGCTTTGTTCCTCCCTAACACCACACCTCTGCTGGAAGCCAGCCCTGAGTTTCAGGGGGCAGGTTTTCCAAACATATTGGGCTTGAATTACCTTGATTGGCACGAGAATGGAAATGAAGCTGAGAGAAAGAGAGAGAGGGAGAGAGAGAGAGGGAGAGAGAGAGGGAGAGAGAGAGAGAGAGAGAGAGAGAGAAAGAGAGAGAGAGAGAGAGAGAGAGAGAGAAGATGAAGAAGAAAGTGAGTTTGTGTGGATGAAGGAAGAGTTCAGAAAAAGAGAGTTAGGACGGTTGCACCAGTCAAAGAATGTAGTCAATGTCAAGGAGTTGTAAATGTAGAAGTTAGCGAATCGATGGGTGTTCTTCTGCACACATTTTCAAAAGCAAAAATAAATTTTAAAATTGCTTTTTTAATTAAGCTACTCAAGATACAGGACACATGGGCTCTCTCTGTACTATTCCTTCCAGCTCCATGTAAAGCAATAATTTCCTCCAAATAAAAAGGTTAATTAAAAATACACCAATAAAAGCTGTTTGAAATTTACTGTGCCAGAAACTATAACAAAAAGTAAAAAAAGGGCTGAGCCCCATTGGCACAGTGGTTGAGTGCGGGACTGCAGCCCACTGGGTTAGTGGTTCAAATCCAGCAACAACTCTGTAGAAGCAAGGCCAGGCCTCCTACTCCCATCAGAGGGCAGTGATGCCACACACACACACACACACACACAATTTTTTTAAAGCTTAAAGAAAAGTAAAAAGAGAAAAACAGTCCCATGCTGAAAATCAGCTATTTAGATGATCTCTACTTTTTCTTAACTAAGCTGCTGTAGTCAAGCTACGATTTATGTAGATGGCATCCTATTCCGATGAGAGTTTGGGAAGCAGACATCAGCACCTGTTCTTCTCTCCAGTCCCATGGCCAATCAGAAAATATCCTTGATCGCAAGTGTCAAGAGTATCTGTAAAGATGCCAGCAAGGACCGCGGGACACTGAGTGACTGGGACCAAGAGGAGAGTTTTCATACTAAATCCTTTTTGGATTTTCACGTTTTTCTATCTTGTGTACCTACTGTTAACACCTGCTGTCAAGTTGGTTCCGATTCACAGCGAGCCTATGTGCAACAGGAAAGCACCATCCTGAAAAGAGGTGTTGGTTTTCAGCCCCTTGTTGCAGCCCCTGTGTCAACCCATCTGGTCAAGAATGTTCTTCTTTTGCTCCCCCTTCTACAATGAAGCACGATGTCCTCTTCTGGGGACTGGTCTCTCCTGACAACACGTCTGAGGTGAAGTCTCACCATCCTTGTTCCTAAGGAACATTCTGTCTGTAGTTCTTCCACAGCAGACTTGTAGGTTCTTTTGACGGTCCTTGGTACTTTCAATATTCTATACCAGCCCTAATTCAGATGTATCAATCCATCTTCCCTATCCAACGTTTACATATGTAACATAGGTAACTGGAGAAACCATTGCTTGGGTCAACCACACCCTAGTCCTCAAAGTGACGTCCTTCCTTTTCAGCACTGTGAAGAGGCCGTGGTTTTAGGTGCCATCAAGTTGGTGCTGACCCACAGTGACCCTTTGCACAGTAGGATGAAACACTGCCCTGCCCTATACTATCCTCATAATTGTTCCTGATTGGGGCCGTATCTGAATCAGACAATCCCCTATCCACTAGCCCATCAGGAAAGCAAATAACCTGCTGGACTTTGTAACCCCTGCTCCCAACGTTTCAGGGAGCTTCTCTCTCTGGGCAGGGCCCACACAGCCCCCTCTCTCCAGCATTCCAGGAAGCAAGTCTGTCAAAAACAGGATGACTGGCTAGCAGGCCGTTTCCTGAATTCTCATTCCTCTCAAGGCTATCCATAGTTTGCTATGATCCACCCAGTGTAATGGCATGGCATGGTCAATAAAACACAAGTAAAAAAAACACAAGTAAAGATCTTTCTGATATTCCCTGCCTTCAGCCCAAATCCTCCTGATGTCAGAAAGACTATCCTTTGTTCTATGCCCTCTTCTGAATCCAACCTAAATATTTGGCAGTTCCCTATCAATGTACTGCTGCCCTTGTTCAATTGTTTTCAACAAAAATTCGCTTGCCTGTGATATTAACGGTATTGTTCTATCATTTGCGAATTTTGTTGGGTCAGCTGGCTCGCTTTCAAATTTCGGTGCAGATAAGTAAGTGCTTCTAGTGCTTCATCAGCTCTTAAGACATTACAGTTGATATTCTGGCATGTACTAGCCTTGCTTTGGGCTAATGCCTGAAACACAGCTTGAACGTCTGCCTTCAGTACCGCTGTTTCCTGCTCATGTGCTGCCTCCTGACGTGGGCGGATGGTGACTGGCTCTTTCTGACTGCAATGACCTGTGCACTCTTTGGATGGTTTCTACATTTTCAATATTTTGTCTATAGAATTTTTCAATAATTCAGAATTCTTTTTCTTTTGCTGAAGACGTGCTAAATCCTTCCTTTTCAATGTTCTTACTCTAGATCTTCTTTTTGGGTTTTCTCACTCTAGGGCCTTGCCCACTTCAATATAATACTTTGTCTTCTTGAACCGTCTTTTGTAATTTTCTGTACAGCATTTTGACTTCATCCTTTCTTCCATTAGGAAACGACTTTCTTCTAGTTCTTTAATAGCTACTTCACAAGTAAGAGCAAGTGTCAGAGTCTCCTCTGACATCCCCTTTTCTTTCTATTCTGCTTTTTTAATGACCTTTTTCTCCTCCGTATATGATGTTCTTGAAATTAATGTCCAGTGCATCGAATTTGTTCTTGAGGGGGTCTCCAAAGTCAGGTGGGATGTATATTAGCTCTTGTGGACTTGTTTTAGGCTGCTAAGTACAAGATGGACAGTTCAAAACCACTAGTCCCTCTGAGGGAGAAAGACCAGTCTTTCTACCCCAGTGCAGTGACAGTCCCAGAAACTCACAGGGGCAGATTTACCCTGTCCTGTAAGCTTACTCTGAGTTGGCATCAACTTGATCGATGACCGTGAACATAGATTGGTTTTTCTTAGACTTGTTTTAGCAGTTAACACTGAGCTTCTCCATAGTCACTTCCTACAGATGTAGTCAATTTGACACCTGTATTTTCCGTCTAGCAAAGTGCACAGGAATAGTCACCTTTTGTGTTGTTGACAAAGGCATGTTTTTATAGAGGTCTAAATGCAGGCATGTACATATGTAAATATATTTATATAATGATAGATAAATAGATATATGTACATATATTTATATGTTAACTATTAAGGTAGCAGATGGACATTGGGCCTCTATTTAATGCAATAACACTTTGTTCTAATAACCCAGCACTCTGTAATACTCACCTTTCTTGACACAATTGCTGAAGGCAAAATGGGTGCATAAACAAATGTGATGAAGAAAACTGATGGTGTCCAGCTAATCAAAATATATGGTTTCTGGAGTCTTAAAGGATTGAAGCTTAACAAGTGGCCATCCAGCTGAGATGCAGCAAAGCCCACATGGAAAAAGCACCCCAGCCTGTGTGGTCATGAGGGGTCAGTGGGATCAGGTAACAGGGAACAAAGACCCAGAATAAAAAATCATATTCATGTGAATGAGGTGAGTGCAAAGTAGAGATACAAAGCCCATCTATAGAATATGAGACATCCGCTTACAGATGAGTCACAAGGAAGAGATGAGCCAGTCAGGGTGCAGTGTAGCACGAATGAAACTACTTTCCTCTGGTTCCTTATTACTTTCTACACACACACACACATACACACACTATCATGACTAGACAAGAGAACACACATTGGTACAGATAACACCGGCTTGAAACACAGGGAATACAGGACATATAACCCACTCAGGACCAATAATGATAGTAAGGATACCAAGAAGGTAAGGGGAATGTAGGGAGAGAAAAGGGGAACCGATCACAATGATCTACATATAATCCCCTTCCAGGGGGGATGGACAATAGAAAAGTGGGTAAAGGAAGACAGTCATCGGTAAAAGATAAGAAAAAATATTTTATAAATTATTAAGGGTTCATGAGGGAGGGAGGGAGGGGTGGGGGAAAATGACCTTATACCAAGGGTTCAAGTAGAAAGAAAATGTTTTGAAAATGATGATGGCAACATATGACACAATGGCTGGATATATGGATTGTCAGAAGAGCTGTATGAGCCCCTAATAAAATAATTTAAATTAAAAAAGAAAAAGGTATGTCTAATCAACAAGTCTTTGATCTGGCAAAATCCTATTATGTGATTTCCAGCTTTGTTTCTATCATCAAAGCCATATTTTTCTTTTTATTTTCTTTAAAGACCATTTTGTTGGGAGACTCCTACAGCTCTTATAACAATCCATACATCAATTGCATGAAGTATATTTGTATGTTATCATCATTAGTTTCTAAGCATTTATCTCCTATTTGAGCCCTTGGTATCAGTTCCTCTTGCTTTCCTCCATGCCTTCCTCCCACCCTCATGACTCCTTGAAAAATTATAAATTACTATTATTTTCATATCTTACACCAACCACTGTCTCCCTCCCCCCACAGTTTCTGTTGTTCCTCCCCCCAGTGAGGTATGTGGTTTTGTGTCAATCATTGTGACTACTTCCCCCTTCCTCCCCTCCTCTACCCACAGTGCCCTCTACCCTCCTGGTATTATTATTCGGATTTCTGGTCCTAAGGGGTGCCATGTTTTGTGAATTCTTATCTGTACCAGTATACATGCTTCGGTCCAGCCCCCAGTGAAAGCAGGACTGGGGTCATGATAGTGGGGGATGAGGAGGCCTCAAGCAATCAGAGGAATAGTGTGTTTTTCATCTGACCTATACTGACCTATAATCCCTTTCTTGTGACCCTTTTGCAAGGGGATGTCCCGTTGCCTACAGATGTTTTTGATCTCTGCTCCAATCCCCCTCATTCTCAACCATAGGCTGTTTTGCTAGCTTGCTTGTTTGTTTTGGACCTTCTGATGCTTATCAACTGATCACATCAATACCTGTGATCACACAGGCAGGTGTACTTCTTCCATGTGGGTTTGTTGCTTCTTTGCTAGATAACTGCTTGTTTAACTTCAAGTCTTTAAAGCCCCAGACACCATATATTTTGATCCAGATACCATCACCTTTCTTCACCATATTTGCTTGTGCCTCCATTTTGTCTTCAGCGATCAAGCCAGGAGGGTGAGCGTCACAGAATGCCAGGTTATTAGAACAAAATGTTCTTGTGTTGTGGGAGAGCTTGAGCAGAAGTCAAAGTCTATCCACTATCTCCGTGCATTGCCATATAAATATATGTACATAGGCCAATGCCTCTATTTTCATTAACTAATGTATTGACATATGTACCCACCTATGTTTATACCTCTTTGCTTCCTAGGTCTTTCCTCTGTTTCCTTTTATCATCCTTCTGTCCCATCTTCATGCTCACTTTTCTTCTGCCTCTTAGGCATTCCTCTCAGCTAGATTGCTGATGCTACAACATCCCTAGGTTCTCTCGTCCTCCTGGTTGTTCATTTTAATTTTCTAGGTGTTCTCCTGTCTATGGCATTTTTTTTTTCACCACTCCCTTCCCCCATCTTCTTCTCCTCCCACTATCCCAAGTCCGTCCAGAACTGTCACTGCTATAAAAGCCATATATTTCAACTGCTGTTCCTTTCTCTTTTATTTCCAATTTTTTTCATTCCAATTATCAATAATTATCAAAGCACTTTAGTTGCATATTTGATCAATTTCAAACTGAAAACATGGGTAAAGTTCTTCAATTTCTGTTTATTAGTTTTAGTGGTTGGTGCATAAATTTGACTCATTGTTGCATTGACTGGATTTCCATGTATGCAGATATATTATCATATCACACACAGCACTGTACTTCAAAATAGATCTTTAAACGTCCTTTTGGGTGATGAGCGAATGCCATTCCTCTTGAACTTGTCCTTTCTGGCATAGTAAACCATAGGACTGTCTGATTTTAGATGGCTAATCCCAGTCCATTTCAGCTCACTAATGCCTAGACTATTGATCTTTGTGCATCCTATTTCATTTCTGACAGCTTCCAGTTTAACTAAGTACATTCCTAGTTCTGATTATTAATAGATATTTGCAGCTCATTATCCTCATTCTGGGTCTTATTCCCCTAGCCCCTGAAGGCTCTGAAGGCTTTACTCCATCCTCATCCTTATGGATTACTCCTTTTGAGAAGGCAGTTTTTTCCTCAGTTATAGTTTGAGTGCTTTTCAACCAGAGAGGCGCAAATTCTCGCAGTATATCTGACCCTCTTGTGCTGTTAGTCATGGTCTTTCCAGTCTCTGACAGTATTTTGATGCTGTCCACCAGTGACTAGTTCCTCAGAAGTAGACAGCCCATTCCTTATTCATAGTCTGTGCTGCTTGGAGACTCTGCTAAAACCTGCTCACCTTGGGTGATCTGCCTAGTATTTGAAATACCCTTGGCATAACTTTCCACATCACAAGTTAAAAGCCACGACCATGTGGCACACTGAAAGACAAGCAGCTAGTTTCCATGTTATTTAAGGCAAAATGTTATTCCCCACTTGTACACATCCTTACTGTTGGGTGTGGTAGAACCAGTTTTAATTCATAGCAACACTATGCACAACAGAGTAAAACACTCTGCTGTGTTGTCTGAGTTCATGGCTGTGGCCTCTGTGTCGCTATGTTTCTTTGAGGGTCCTCCCCCTTTTCCCTGACCCTCTACTTTCCCAAGCATGATGTCCTTTCCTGGAGGCTTGTCCTTCCTGATAACATGCCTAACGCACGTGAGACAAAGTCTTGCCATCCTTGTGTCTAAAAAGAATTCTGCTCCTACTTCCTCTGAAGCATGAATTGACTGTCAGGCTATGGTACATTTTGCCAGAGAATCCTCCAATATTTCAACTCAAGGCTTCAGTTTTTTCCTTCATTTCCTCCAAAGAAATTCTGTGTGTTCTTCCCTTTTGGATTTCCACCTGCAGTCTTTGCAGGGATGACAAAGATAGCCTTCTCAAGCTAACCGTCCTCATTTTCTGGTCAGCTCTTTTACTTCATCGTTTCTTCCATTTTCTTTAGTCTACATTCAAGAGCAAGTTTCAAAGTCTGCCCTGGTGGGAGTAGGAAGCCCAGCCTTGGTCCTGAAGAGCTGCTGCTGGATTTGAACCGTCAACCCTGTGGGCTGCAGTCCCGCACACAACCACTGCACCACCAGGGCTCCAAAGTTTTTTTTTCCCCCACATCCAATGTGGCCTCTTTCTTATCTTTTCTTTCTTTATTTTATTTTTATGGTTGGCTCTTACAGTGCTTACCACAATCCATGCATATATCAATTATGTCAAACACACACAAATACATACATGTGTGTATGTGTGTGTGTGTGTGTGGTCATCATCTTGATACAATCCCACAACAAGTTTGGTTTGGGTCATTAGTGGTCTCTGCATCAAATCTGTTCTTGAGAAGTCCCTTTGAAGGTCTAATTTAAGCATGACCTTCCTCATTCTACCAACTAAAATTCCTTCCTTCCTGTATGCCCTATGGCATAGTGGTTCTCTCAACCTTGCTGCCCAGTAAAAAAAAAAAAAATTTAAGTCCATGCTGACACCCCTCCCTACAAAAAAATGAATCAGAGTCCTAGAGGTGAGAGGGGAAGGAGTACTTTAGATTAGGTAGATTTTTACATCTCCCAGGAATTTTTTTCCAATACTTTTATTTGGGGCTCATACAACTCTTATCACAATCCATCATCCATCCATGTGTCAGGCACATTTGAACATTTTTTGCCATCATCATTCTCAAAGCACTTGCTTTCCACTTCAGCCCTTGGTATCAGCGGCTCATTTTTCTCTTCCCTCCCTACCCCACACCTCATGAACCCTGGATAGTTTATAAATTGCTATTATTTTGTCATGTCTTACAATGTTCGGAGTCTCCTCCCCCCCCCCCCTTTTCTGCTGTTTGTTTCCCAGGGAGGGGGTTTAAATGTAGATCCTTGTGATTTGGTCCCCCCTTTCTACCCAAACTTTCTTTGTGTGTGTGTGTGTGTGTGTGTGTGTGCGCGCGCGCGATTGTGGGCACCACTGCCTCTGGTGGTCGTGGGTGCTACCCAGTGCCGCTCCTGAGAGTGGCCGGTGGATTTGAACCGCCAAGCTCTCAGGCTGCAGTCCAAAACTCAACCACTTATGCCACCGGGGCTCAGCCCTCTACCCCACCTTTCCTCCACGCTCTCAGTATCACCATTCTCACCACTGATCATGAGGGGTTCATCGATCCTGGATTCCCTGTGTAACCAGTTCCTGTCTATACCAGTGTACACCCCCTGCTCTAGCCGGATTTGTAAGGTATAATTGGGATCATGATAGTGGAAGGAGGAAGCATTAAAGAACTAGAGGAAAGTTGTACATTTCATCATTGCTACACTGCACCCTGACAGGCTCGGCTCCTCCCTGAGACCCTTCTGTAAGGGGATGTCCAGTTGCCTTCAGACAGGCTTTGGGTCTCCCATTCTATACTGCCCTTCATTCAAAATTGATGTGAGTTTTTGTTCTTTGATGCCTGATCCTACCAACACCTCATGATCACATAGGCCAGTGTGCTTCTTTCCCAGGAATTTTTTTAAAGCTCCCAGGCTTTAAATAAAGCCTGTTAAAATAAAGTCAGGGCTGTAAACTTAAAATACCATGATTCAAATACTCGCCCTGAAAGCAAACAACTGATGTACAATATTCAATATTGATTTAAGATAATTTTTAAAAGCACACACCTTACACATCTTTTATCCCAATTTATTTTTCAGCCCTGTGAGCGAGGCACCATCCCCCATTACTCACAGGCGGAAACTACAGGTTGAGCTGTTTAGGGGTTGTTCTTGGCTACCATATTTCACGATTTGACGGTTTCCCTGAGATGATACTCAGATGCTCAATCCCCCACCCAAAGCCTAGCACAGCACCTTTCCCCCCAGGTGCTGTTCAGCCACACAGGTTACCAGCTAAAAGACATGACTGGGCCAGCGGAGCGCCACACCATCTCCCTCAGTCCTCCAGAGCACAGCTCTGCAGGGGTCAACTTCCCCAGGGCGGTGGCAGCGTGGGTGAGACGGTTTATCGTCTAGCTATAGGCTCTCTAGCTCCGTGTTTCGTTGCGTGAGCTGCCTTGGACCTTCCCTGTGACTCCGTGCTTAGTCGCGTGAGACTCCTGTGATCCTTAGGGCTTTCGTCTGCTGATTTCCTCACAGAGATCACCAGACCTTTCCTCCATCCCAGTCTGGCAGCTTCACTGAAATCAGTTCAGCCTCACAGCAACTCACCAGCCTCTCTCGACAGCTGTGCGGAGGGGCATCATAAAAGCAGGGCCCGCCACCTGAGAGGCAAAAAGTCCGTCTCTGAGCCCCCTCTGTCCTCAGTTCCTTCTGGAAATCATCTCCGCTGCACACTCGAAATGCAGAGCGTGTATCCCTACAGACCTCCTGGTGTGGACGTCAGGGGTGTCGGCTTTTTCCTTCAAGTGTTTGGGTGTATTGTTTTGTTTTGCCAGGGGGAGAGCTTTGATTGAAGTGAGGTTGGAGGCACCGTCCGAAGCAAGGCCGGGCCCTCTCCCTGTGTGACATGCATGTGGCTGACAGGCCTATAGCACTGAGAACACTGGCGCTCACGGCCAGGCTCTGAAACACACACAGCAGAACTGCCTCTGGTGGCCACACGCGAGAAAAGTATTTGAATGACCAGCTCCCCTCCAGCACTGTGCGTTGTTCCAGACGTCTGGACGGCACTTTGTCTTGTGGTCACAGTGACTGTCCGCAGAACAGAGCACAGCACTGACGGGACCAGCTCTCACAACGGTGCTCCAAGCAAACAGAACACGTGACGCAGTCACGGAGACCATTCATTGGCTCAACGGCTTCGGGGGATCTCTCGGGCTGAATGGTCAACAGTCTCTGGTGTCCGAATCACTTCCTCTACCTACCCATTCCTTGGACACCGCTACCCTGCAAACTGCCGCCTCTCTCCCACCTCCTTCAAGGGAAAAGGAGCCAAAGAACAACAAACAATGTCCATGGATGACGCATTTTCGTTAAAATCTCTGTTATCACGCTCTGAGTCTTCCCCTCCACACTGGGAGGCTTGGGCTCCCTCTCCCAGGGCACACACCACTGATGCGGTCTTCAAGCTCTCCTGGGGAAGAATCACCATTTAAGCTGGAGTCAATCCCCACCTTTGGGGGTCGCAAAGTTCATCTCGAGACAAACTGCTTCAAACCCACGGCTAACAAGTCCAGTCCGTCTCCCAGTGACTCTGTGGGAGCAGGGGGGTGGGGGCTGGGGAGGGTCTCGGCTTCCTCCTGTGGGCGAGCGGTTAGATTTGCTACTAGCCAAATTCTGGGTCCAAGATGAGCAGAAGGCTTATCTTTATTGTTGTGCTTGCAGCAGTCAAACCTGGGGTAACACTTGACCAGAGGGCAAAACCTCCAATGTCTGAAAAGAGGCGAGAGACTTTTAGAGAGGAGGGCAAAGGTTTGCATGAGCAAGCCCTGGTGACACTCTGGGTAGGTATTCAATGACTAAACGTAGGGTTGGTGGTTCCAATCCACCAGCCCTAGCTGCTTCATAGGAGAGAGATGAAGTTACCTACCTTTACAAATATTTATAGCCTCAGAAACCCTATATACGGCAGTTCTCAACTTGTGGGCTGTGACCCTCTGTGGGTCGAACGACCCTTTCAAAGGGGTTGCCCAATTCATAACAATAGCAAAAAATAGTTACAAAGTAGCTATGAAAATAATTTTATGATTTTTTGGAGGGGGTCACCACAATAGGAGGAACCACCCAGAGACTCTGTGCTAGGTGCTTAGGGAACTGCAAAGAAAAATAAGATTGTGAAAATGTGACTTCTATGTTAATACATATATATAGTATATACTCGGATATAAGCCAACCCGTGTATCAGCCGAGGGACCCAGTTTTACCACAAAACTGCATAAAATATGCTGAAAACCTCAGCTTATTCATGAGTATATATGTTAAATATGTGTATATTAACATAACAATGTGACTTCTATGTTAATATATATTAGTAAATAAAATACAAAATTCCCAGTTATACGTAAATTGCAAATAATCTTCAAGTATTAATCATGCAATGGTTTCAATATACTTTGTGATTACTAAAGCTCAAATTTACCTAGGCATCCTTTTTCAAATCTAGCAGCACTATGGTGTCCCCAGAATTCTGTAAGAACATAGGACCACAGAGGTGGAGGTGGCATGGTATCTAGATGCTGAGTTGTGTCTGGGAGAGACTTGTGGACTGGGCATGGATGGGACTACACAGACTGAGCCACACATCCCAGGGAATCCCGGTCCAGTCCTGAGGGGCTGGTGAGCATTCAGAGGAATGTAGGTTGAGCCAGGAAGGAAAGGGAAAGGGTGTGTGGTGACTTTCACAGGCCTTTGTTTTGAATAGGACTTTTAAAAAAAGTATCTCCATTGACTCTTGAAGGAATACTTCAGGGAAATGGTAAAGTACTGTTGGTCAATGTTCTTACCTAAAAATGATAAAGCCAGATTCAGTAGAGGTCAGGCAATTTTCTGGAGATGACCAAATGAAAGACTTGGGATCCAAGGAAGTTGGGCCAAGCTTCACATCCTCTGCTTTCTGGTAGTTTGTTCTCATATTAATAACAGAGGGAAAGAAGACAAGGAGAAGGCAAGAAGCGGCTAATGTTGTTTATTGAGTACTTACCATTTGCCAGGTATTATTTTATATGTGTTGCATACTCCTACAAAGTACGTAGATTATTATCCCTATTATGGCCTGGAGCCCTGGCCACTCAGTTAGAGAAAGGTGGGGCTTTCTGTTCCCATGAAGATTGTCAGCCTCAGGAACCCACCAGGGCAATTCTACTCTGTCCGATAGGGACACTAAGTGTCAAAATTGACTTGAGGGCAATGGTTAGCTCAAGATGACACAGAACTAGAAACTACTTGCTGCCTCCTACCCTGTGGGTTAGAAGGTTGAAGGACTGACAGTTGTGAAAGATAAAAGCAGGAGTTAACTTGAAGTATAATAATCTGTATAACTGAGCGGCGGCTCATCCTTCCACAGACTTTTCAAATTTCTATGTTTTCCATACAGTGGAAATGAAATGGCTTACCAGTACTCCAACACCTCCTCCCCACTCTAACAAATTCCTATACACCCCTCAAAACCCAGTGCAGGTGCCCTGTCTACCAGGAAGCCTTCTCCTATGTTCCCAGGAGGATCTATGACTCCATTTTCTAGCTGAGTGTCAGGGTTAGAAGACTGCACTGCCATCACATATAAGTCTGACTCCCTTCATAGACAGTGCACACCTCCAAGTAAAGACTGCCTTTAAATTCAAAACGTTTAAAGCAGCACATGGCCCTTTAGTGTTCATGGAGTAGACAGTGACTCAGATGCCCCTGGCGCCACTGAGCACAACAGTGAGGACATGAACCCTGGAGCCAAAGTGACTCAGAAAATAGAGGGTTGCTGTAAACCCTGAAATCTCAGTCACTTACATAACAGAAGCTTATCAGAAATGATTATCAATGCATTTTGATTGCATGGTTAATCAAGTATAGACCACAGAAGTAGATAAAATGCCTCAAGTTTTTCATCATTGGCTTTAGTGGTTGCTGTGTAATTTGAAAAATGGTTATATTAACTGGTCTTCCTTATAGTTGTGTGGATATTATCCTATCACAGATATTGTATCCAAACGAGAGGTTAGCATGCTATTTTTTAATGATGAATGTGCCAACTTTCCTCTACACTTTGACCCAGGCCACTCCATTTCAGCTCACTGGTGCCTAAGGTAAGGAGCCCTGGTGGTGTGTGAGCAAAGTTGTGGGCTGCTACCCATGGGTCATTAGTGAAAACCCACCAACTGCCCCAAGGAAGACGGTCTGCGCCTGTAAAAATTTACGGTACTGGGAAATTCTAAGGAACAGCTAGCTCTGCCCTGTCCTTTTCTGACATTCCAAGTCAGAATCAACTCAATGGCAATGGGTTCCCACCTAAGCTATTGATCTTTATGCATTCCAGATCACTTTGATAAGTTCTACTCTTTTTCTAGATTGACACTTATTCATATATTACATGTCTCAATTATTAATGGGTGTTTTCAGCTGAACCTTCCCATTTTAAATCATACTCCATCCACAAATGAAAGTCCCAAAAGCTTTACTCCATGCAAAGTCATTAAAGCTGATTGTACTTTGAGGAGGCAGTTCTTCCCCAGGTGTATTTTGAGTGCTGTCCACCTCAGAAAGCAATCATTCAGCACTATATCAGACAATGGTCCATGCTACTCATTAGAGGAACAGCAGTTACTTTTCTAGACATGGTTTTCCTGGCTTTTCCCCCCTCCTAGTTTAGAAAAGACGTTCCACTGAAATTTGTCCCCCATAGGTGGCACTGCTGATATTTGAAATATCAGTGACATGAATTCCAGTGTCAGTCACACTACCACAATACAACAAAGGCACACTAATGTGGATCTTGCCAAATGGGATAAAAAGGAACCAAATAAAATGCATCTATAGGGAGAAATGATGGGGAAGCTGAATATCATTTGCTAAAATAAAATCAGGGCCTGACTGTGGAACAGATTAGCAATTGTTTCTTTGCAAGATGAGGTTGGAACTAACGAGAATTGAAGCAAGTCCATGAGAGACAAAATGCTAACTTGATACGAAGTCTAGAGATTATGTCAATGAGACACTTCTGGATAAAGGTAAAGGTTCAACCCAAACTGTCAACTGGGTGGCAGTCTGATGACACCTCCTTTTTTTTGGTTTGTTTTTTTTGGTTTTTTTTTTTGGGGGGTGGGGGGTGGGCGCATCACTGCCCTCTGGTGGTGGGAGTAGGAGGCCCAGCCTTGCTGCTGGATTTGAAGCTCCAACCCAGTGGGTCGCAGTCCCACGCACAACCACTACGCCACCGGGGCTCAGCCTACACCTCCTTTTTATAGGAGAGAGAGATTGAGCAGAGTTTAATCCTTGTTCGCTCTTCACCTTCTGCCAGAGCTAGATTTTGTATCTGGTTCCTGGATTTCTTGTCAATTCTAGGAACCGTCAGTGGACAACTAACAGTGGAATCATTTGCTCAACTCTGGACCTCGCTTGCCATCCACCAGACTGTGCCCGCTGCTGCCTCTTGCTTTGACATCCTGTTTTCTGTTCGTCCATTTCCATGAGTCAGGAGAAATATGACTTAGACGGGACCTACCTATTCTATTACTGTGTAAGGTAATGCTCGATATAAATCTCTTTCTATATACAAACACATACAAGTGTCACTGGTTTTGCTTCTCTAGTGAAATCGATCTAACACTTTTAACTATATCCCACGTAAATGTAGAGGCCATCTCAAGAACAATTTAAAACTTTGAATAGAAATTACTGAAAACCCAACAAGCTATGGTATGAGATTAGGAACACCTTGAAACAAGCAAAAGAGGTCATTAAAAAGATAGAAAAAAAAGAAAGACCACAGTAGATATTAGAAAAGACTGATTTTCCCTTTGGAACATAGAGAAGCTAGAGCTAAATGGAAGATACCAAAGCGCACATCAAAATGACAAATAAAACATCACAATGAAATATGCAAAAACCTGGAGTTAGAAAACCCAAAAGGGAAGAATATGCTCCGCATTTTTCAAGCTGAAAGAAATGAAGAAGAGATTCAAGCTTCAAGTTGCCATTCTGAAGGTATCTACCTATTAACAAAAAAGGTGTGCTGGTGTCTTGGTGGTTAAACGTTGGGCTGCTAACCACAAGGTCACCCATTCAAAACCACCAGCTGACGCAAGGGAAAGAGATGACCCTTTCTACTCCTGTAAAGATGGACAGTCTTGGAAACTTACAACGGCAGTTCTACCCTGTCCTAAAGGGTCACTGTGAGGCAGAATTGACTCAATGGCAGTGAGTTTGGTTTTTATTGGCAAAATATTGAATGATGCTGGAAGCCTTTAAAAAAGAAAAGATGAAAGGAATTCACAAAACCATTGGACCAAAATGAATTGGTTGACATTCACCCATTTCAAACAACATATGATCAGAAACCGATGATGCTGAAGGAAGAAATCCAAGATGCACTGAAATCGTTAGTCACGAACAAGGCTCCAGGAATTGATGGAATACCAATTGAAAGAGCTCACAAAGAAACCCCCCAATTTTTAACTGATGCAGTGCAGGAAGCACTCACTAATCTATGCCAAAATATTTGGAATACAACTACTTAGCCAATGGCTGGAAGAGATCCACATGTGTGCCCATCCCCTAGAAATGACCCAGCAGAATACAGACATTATCAAGCAATATCAAAGATATCATATGCTGAAGATGATTCAAACTGGGGTTGCAGCTATAGATTGATAGGGAAGCCTTCAATATGCCGATGACACAAACTTGCTTGCTAAAAGTGAGAGCGTAAGGCATTTGCTGATGAAAATGAAAAACTGCAGCTTTCAGTATGCATTCCAACTCCACATAAAGGAAATCTTCACAACTAGACCAAGAGACGGCATCATGATAAGTGGAGAAAAGATTGATGTTGTGGATCCACAGTCAAAGTTCATGGGAGCAGCTGACAGGACATCAAGCAATATATTGCATCGAACAAATCTGCGCAAGTCTTCTTGAACGTGTTGAAGGGGAAAGATGTCAAGTTGAGGGTTCAAGTATTATGCTGTCTTCTTTAGAGAGGCAAAACCAGGAACTGGATAGAGAGGAACAAGAGTGAGTTAGTTTATGCTACGAAAGGAATTTATGTCGTGAGTCTGGCCTATAGAATCAGAGAGGCCAGCCAGTCCAGCTCACTTCTATGGTTCACAGGCTGGACTGAAGAGCTGAGGAGCAGGGCAAGGCTGAGTGGCGGTGGCAGCAGATGGTGGCAAATAAGCATAGCCACAGGCCCCAAATGGGAGGAGAACCAAGAGGAGCACAAAGATAAGAGAGAGAAGGTATACCCTGAGTGATCTTACTGATAGTAGATCAAAATAAATGCCGCCACCCTAAGGAGCCATTGTCAAGCTTCAAAGGTGGGCCAGGAATCATGGGGACCTCTGAGAGAAAGCCCCTCTGCCAAGCTGCCATTATCAAGGCAGACTGATGCCCACCTGACCAGCCCAGGGTGCCTGACCCAAGTTTTGGTGTTTTCCTTTGCCTCATCCACATTTGAAAGTTGGCAAAGTCCAGGGATGATGGCAGAAGAACTGGTGTCTCTTTATTATGTGGGTAGTGGATAATATTGAAAGTAGTGTGGCTTGCCAGAACAAATAACTCTGCCTTAGACGTAGTATAGCCATAAAACAACCAACAAGCCCTCCCTGGAGTACGGACAACAGGGAAGCGAGTGAAGGGAGACCTTGGACAGTGTGGGATATGACAGAATCATAATTTATAATAATTTATAGTGAGTATTCATGAGGGAGGGGGAGCTTGGAGGGAGGGGAAACATGAGGAGCTGATACCAGGGACTTAAGTGGAGAGAAAATATTTTGAGAATGACGATGGCAAGTGTACAAATGTGCTTTGCCCACAATCGAGAGATGTATGGATTGTGAGGGGAGTGGTTTGAGCCCCCAATAAAGTGATCTGAAAAAGAAAAAACACACACTAGCAAACAGACAAACAAAAATGTCACTGCGATCCAGTCAATGTCGAGTCAAAGTAACCCCACCCACTCCCCATCCCCATGGGTTTCCAAGACGATAACTGTGTACATGGGTAGCAAGTCCAGTCTTTCTCCTGATGAGCTACTGGTGGTTTCAAACTGCCAATCATTCAGATCCCAGCCCAAGGCACAGCCTCTATACTACCAGGGCTTTCATAGTACGGCCATCATGCTCCTTAAAAGCAAGGATGGCGAGTCTTCATCTCGCATACTTTAGATATGTCCTCAGGAAGGACAATTCCCTAGGGAAAAAAAAAAAAGATGCCTTGCTGGATAAAGTGGTGGGTCAGGGGCCAGAAGGAAGAGTCTCCAGCGTGGCACTGACCCAGCGCGTGCTACAATGGGCTCCAACAGAACACTCTGAAGAGGGTGCAGGACCCCAGCCAGTGTGCTCTCCGGTTGGACCAACCCGGGTCTCCTGTTCATGAGAATTCTACCCATGAGCCAATAATGTGCCATAGGAGAAAGACATCAATTTTTATGTTACCCTTGATTATATAAAAAGCAAGGGGGTTTTCTCATTGACACGTCCTGCTCCATAAAGTGGAGGAGTGGTGGAGGAGAGGACGGTGCTTAAGAGATGGATTGAGGCAGTAGGTGCGACAATGGGTTCAAGCACAACTGTGAGGGCAATACCACACAGGGCCATGTTGCTCTCTGTGGCCCACAGGAGTCCCTGGGACTCTGAAGGAACCCCACGGCCCCTCACAACAACTACTTACTCATAGAGGGCCATGTTAGGAAGCAGATATTTTCCAAATATTTCATTTAGCAAGATTAGAAGGTAGACTTGGGAAATCAGTGTACGATGATGTCATATGTAAAAGCTGCCCAAAAAAAGTCACTAAATGTTTATGCAATATGTATGAGCCCCAATTAGCCCAGAAACTTCCCCCAGGCCAAAGTAATTGACCAGCTCTGTGTTTTCGCACCTGGGTCTTGAACAAACACCTAGCAATTAGAGAATCCATTAACGGCAACCTCAGACGAGATGCAGAGAATTTTACAATTTTACAGCCCCTTTCAAGTTATAAAACTGAATTCAATGCCTTTTATCTTCCGGCTTTCCAGGGAAGGGTGGCATATGCTTAATAGACTTAAGGAGGGATCTTAAGATTTACATTTATTTTCTTTGAAAACAAAGGGACTATTTTCACCAACAGCTTTGTCACCACCGCTTGAGACTGCTGTATTCTAAATAGCACATTACTGTTGATCCGGGTTTCTTTCTCAGTCTTTATTCACATTGGCTCCTTAGAGCATTCAACACTGTTGAGCTCATCTCCTTTTCAACACCTTGCCTTTCTTGCTTTGTCTCCAGCGATGACCTTCTCTTCTTTCTCCCTTTTCTCGGAATATCCTCCCCATGCCTGTATTCACTTGCTCGCCCTCATTACATGCACAAATCCTTCTTGAGTGATTGCATTGTGCCGAGCACTGTGATTCAAAACCAAACTCACTGCAATCCAGTTGATTCTGACTCACAGTGACCCAACAGAACAGGGTCGAACTGCCCCTGTGGGATTCAGAGGCTGTAATTGTTTCCAGAGCTAGAAAACCTCAGCTTTCTCCCAAGGAGTAGCTGATGGCTTCAAACTACTGGCCTTGCAGTGAGCAGCCCAACCCATAGCCCCTATCCAGAAGTAAACGAACTTCCGCGCACTGTCAATCTATACTAAGAGTAGCCCACACCATAAAAGAAACCTCCCCCAGTCTTATCAAGGCTAGGACCAGATTAAAGAGATGGCACTCTGCTCAACTACCGCTCATCCCAATGCCTAACCCACCGCGTCACCAGGACTCCTCATAGAGCATGCGATGCCAAAAAACCCACTGTCATCAAGTGGACTCTGAAGCATATAAATCCTAAACAACAAAGTAGCGTTGCCCCTTTGAGTTTTCAAGGCTAGAAATTTTTATGGGGACATATAGCCTTTTCTTCCTGCCATGGAGTAGCTGGTCAGTTTGAACTGCTGGTCCTGTAGTTAGCAGCCCAATCTATAAACCAAGCCCTCTTAGTGAACACATCAAAAATTAAAATATAGAAATCCCTGCATTTTTAATGCACATTTGATTAATTTCAAAATGAAGATATTGACAACATTATTAGCTTTAATATTTGGTGCATACAGGCTTTCCTTGCATTCAGATGGATACTATCCTATGATAGACAGGATATATGTCTTTATACTTCAAGATAAATGTTAAAATATCCTTTTCAATGATGAGTACATATTCACTCCTGGCTTAGTAAGCCCCCATCATAACGAACCCAGCACTACCTTATAAATCCAGCTTCACCAGAGCATGTACAATGGTACCCATAAGAGATCTTGACACAAGGAGTCCAAGACAGATAACCCCCTCAGGAACAGTAGTGGGAGTAATGATACCATGAGGAAAGGGGGAAGGGAGAAGTAGTAGATGGGGAACCGACTAGCTCCCAGGACAACAAACAACAGAAACACAGGTAAATGGAGAGAGCAGATAATGAAAGATATGAAAATAATTTATCAGGGATTCATGAGGGTGGGAGGATGGGGAAGGGACGGAAAAAAGAGGAGCTGATACCAAGGGCTCAACTAGAAAAAAAATGTTTTGAAAATGATGATGGCAATATATGTACAAATGTGCTTGATACAGCTGATGCTCTGATTGTTATAAGGGCTGTAAGAGCCCCCAATAAAATGATTCATTAAAAGAAAATAAGAAAAGATTTTCTGATTTTAAATGGCCAATAGCAATCCATTTCAGCTCTCTGACAGCTAGAATATCATCTAGACTTACAGACCTTTCTTTTTATTATTTTTTTTTGGGCGGGGGGGTGTTGGGCATCACTGCCCTCAGTTGGTGGGAGTAGAAGGCCCAGCCTTTGCTCCGTGGAGCTGGAATTGAACCTCTGTCCCAGTGGGCCGCAGTCCCACGCACAACCACTACGCCACCGGGGCTCAGCCCCAGACCTTTCTTATGTGTTGCCTCTGAGTGAAACATCATGACGGAAGGTAGTCTAAAATCTTAAATAACAAGCTCTTGTTTATCATTTTTAAACTTATAATCAGGAAATGTGATCTGTAATTTCTATTTTTGTTACTGTGGTAAAAGTGAGATTTTATAATATGGCTCTTCAATCCATGTCGCTGCGACTCGTCCCATGACTCAGCGTGGGAAGAGGGAGGGGGTGGCTAGGAAAATGGAGTACGTGAGAATGGAGAGGACTACTCGGTTTAGTTGCCCTGCCCCTGCCTGTAAGAGAGCTGTCTCAGAAGCAAAACAAAGAGACTTCTGAGGCCGTCCAGGAAGAAGAGCCACAACTGGAGCGTGTTCTAGATCCCTGCCTAAAGTGGCAAAGGATGACACCAGAGGCCCTATTGGCTGCTGTGTTGGAAAACCAAGGGAAAAGCACAAGGAGCCATCCTGAGACAGAACAAAGGGGCTGGCTGCCCCCATCAGACTGTGAGCCAGGGGAGTAGAGCTGCACACACGCTTCCTGGACCACAGAGCCAGAGGCCAAGACAGACTGAGAAGCTGAAGACCAGAGAGAGAGATTTGGCTGCTGGCTGAGGTGAAGCATTGCTTTGAGCCAAGGGCTGTATCCTTACTGTTTACTGACCCTGACTTTTGGTCACCTGTTAGCTTCTCTAATAAACCCTCATAATTGTGGGTTTTGTTTGTGAGTTCTGTATCGCCAATGCAACACATTATTGAACCCAGCAGAGAAGCAGAGTGTCTGGGAGGCACAGCTAGCATGAGAAAAAAGAAAGATGTGGGTGGAGGCTTAGCTTACCTCTACCCTGTAGCCCTAGCCCCTAAACTGGTGAAGCGTTAGAATCTCCTTCTCCCTTGGGAGGCCAGAGGAGGTAAGATATGACCACCCACACCCTTTACTCAGCTATTATTCCAGCTTCCTTGGTAACCGTATATGTGCAAAAATAATATTTCATGAACCTTTTTCATTTTAATGAGAAACATTTTCTCGATTAATTCCAAGCATCAAGCTATTTGACTATATCATTCTGTTTTTAAGATTAAAAAATTTTCTCCAGGGTAGACTGCTTTATTTGGTTGGTAAAAGTGATTGTCTATTAATTAATCGTGGCCAGTTTTGAGAGGAGCATTTTTAATCTCTCATGATAGATGTATTTATTATAAACTTCTCCTTGACTTATATGAAGGTACTTCAAAAAGTTTGCTGAAAAGTTCCACTTCTGTTCAATTCAATTTTCGAAGAACTTTTGCAGGTCCCATGCTTTTTAAGCTGCTGTGAGTCAGAATCCATTCAAGGACAGTGAGGTTGGTTTCTTAGAAAGGTATTTGGTGTTTTCTCTATGTTCATTATTTGTGCCTTTTTGTTTTGTTTTATTTTTCATATTTTCCCATATCTTTTTATCAATCATTTTACTGAGGGCTTTTATAACTCTTATAACCACCCATCCATTGTGTCAAGCGCATCTGTACAGATGCTGCCATCATCCTTTTCCAAACATTTTCTTTCTACTTGAGCTCTTATCATTTCTTTCCTCCCTCCTCCATCTTCTCACCCTCGTGAACTCTTGATAAATTTTAAATTACTATTATTTTCTTTTTTGTTTTGTTTTGTTTGTTCATTCGTTTGGGCAGTGGGAGGCCCAGCCTTGCTCCTGGAGAGCTGCTGCTGGATTTGAACCGCCAACCCAGTGGGCCGCAGTCCCACACTCACTATGCCACCAGGGCTCAGCCTACTACTATTTTCATATCTTACACCATCCTCTGTCTCCTTTCACCCATATTTCTGTTGTTCGTTCCCCTGGGTTGGGGCGGAGCAGTTACAAACCAATTGGTGCAATCGGTTCTCCATTTCTCCCCCCTTCTTCCTCCTACATTCATGGTATTGCTACTCCCATTATTGTTCCTGATTTTCTTTGTCAACTATTTCATTTTGTTTTCAATCTTTCATTATCGCTTTGTTTCGAGTATAACTCAAAATTTCCAATGGGCTGCTATAATATTTCTGCGTTAATATTTTTCTAAAACTTCTGGTATCAGCTTTTGAGCAAGATGTTCATCATTTCCTCCCCTGAAGCCCTTTCCTCTTCTTAATTCTCCATCTAAACTGTGACGGAAAACTCACGTTCCTCGTGTGGCGCTTCCAGTCACCCTTAGTTTTTTTTTTTTTTTTCTTAGGCATCACTGCCCTGGTGGTGGGAGTAGGAGGCCCAGCCTTTGCTCCTGTGAGCGGGAATTGAACCTCCATCCCAGTGGGCCGCAGTCCCGCGCACAACCACTATGCCACCGGGGCTCAGCCCCCTTAGTCTTTTTTTTAATTTCAAAATCACTTTATTGGGAGTTACTATAGATATCATGTCATTTCATAGTTTCAAGCACATCAAGCAGTATGATCCCATTGCTACCACAATGAGCTTCCAAACACCCATTTCCTTCCTGAACTCCTGGACATCAGCTTCCTTTTACCGACCCTACCACCACCCCCACTGTACCCACCCCCAGAAACCATAATTCCACTTGCTGTCCCTGTAGGTTCATCAGTCCTAAGTTTCATATACTGAAACAAAATCAAAGAAAAATTCTAAGAGGATAACTTTAAATAACACAAAACATGTGAGATAAACCCCAATATGAACAAATGAAACAAAACCAAAAAATAAAGAAAATGTTGAAATGAGGGCGAATATCAAGCAGGACCAAGTTGTAAGAATTAACTGATCTTTAGTCGGAGTGAGGATTTAGGGGGAGCCTAAGACCGATCTCTGGATCTACATTGTTTTTTTCAATCTGACGTTGGCTCTCTTTCAAAATCTCCTCGCTAATTTTTAAAAATCATTTTATTGGGGGCTCATACAACTCTTATTACAATCAATACATACTTCCATTGTATGCAGACCACATTTGTACACGTGTTGCCTTCATCATTCTTGAACCTCCTTCCTTGACCTAGGTCCTTGACATGAGCTCCCCATATTTCCCCTCCCTCCCACTCCCCTCCCCCATGAACCCTTAATAATTCACAAGTTGTCATTATTTTGTCATACTGTACCCTGTCCTATGTGTCCCTTCACCTGTTTCCCTGCTGTCTGCACCCGAGGCAGGAGGTCACATGTAGATCCCTGCAATTGGGTCCCCCTTTCTACTTCACCTTTTCTCCACTTTCCCGATATCACCACTCTCCCCACTGGTCCCCAAAGGATAACCTGTCCTGGATCCCCCATGGTCCTGGCTCCTCTCTGTACCAGTGTGCAATCCCTGGTCTAGAATTGGGATCATGATGGGGTGGGGGTATTTAAGAATTAGAGGAAAGTTCCCTATTTCATTGTTGCTACACTGTATCCTGGCTGGTTCATCTCCTACCTGTGATCCCTCTGTAAGGGCACGTTGCTTCATCTATTGCTGGGCACCCTTAGTCTTAATAATTTATCTAGCTATTTTTTTTTTTTTTGGCGTGGATGACCTTCACCTCCCTCTCAACCCAGGAGTTCTGGAATTGTCATGTGACAACAGATAGCCAGTTAGATACCATCTTCTTCTGCTCAGAGAGGCCAGCAGAACTAACTCGTGTGATTCAACTCAGAAAAAAGAGAAAGATTTTCTTTCAGAAGAGATGGTTGGCTTTGAAACTAGCCAATTATTTAATTTCTGCATATCCCGATGGTATCTGTCCAACTGTAGTCCCAGTAGCAGTTGCTGTAAAGTACATTTTGGCTCCTGGAGACAACACATGCATCCTAGTAGAACTTTGCTCACTGGATTTTCAATGATTGATTTTTTTTTTCAGGAGTAGCTCAGCAAGCCTTTCTTCTCCGGTATATCTGGGTGGACCTGAATCTCCAAGTTTGGGGGTTAGCAGATAAGCAGGTTTGTACCATCAGGAGAGAGAGAGAGAGAGAGAGAGAGAGAAACCACTGCTGTCAAATCAAATGTAACTCTATCAGCCCTGTAGGACCCAGTAATCTGTTCATCAGATGGTAGCCGACAATGTCATCTTGCTCCCCGGGAATGGCCACTGAGCTGAGCTGCTGAGTCCACCGTGCCTCCAGGGCTTCTTGCTTCACCCCAAGATTCTGACAGAGCAGCACCTCCCTCGTGAGATTGAAATTTGCTGCACCAAACCTCTTTAAAGTGTTGAGAAGCAAATCTGTGACTTTGAAGACTAAGATGCGCTGACCCAAGCCATGGTATGTTCAATCACCTCATATGCACATAACAGTTGGACATTGAATAAGGAGCACGGAAAAAGACGCATAGGTGCATTTGAATTGCAGTTTGGGTGAAGAATATTGGAACTACTGCAGACTGCCAAAATAATAAACTAATCTGTGTTGGAAGAAGTACAGCCAGAATGCACCTTAGAAGCACGTACGGTCAGACATTGTCTCATGTCCTTTGGACGTGTTAGCAGGAGAGGCCAGTCCCTGGAGAAGGACCCCTTGCTTGGTAAACCACAGGGCGGCGAAATAGAGGAAGCCCTTCCACAAGACAGACTGATGGCGCGGCTCCCTCAGTGCACTCAAACTTAACAATTGTGAGCATGGTACAGGCCAGGTAGTGTTTTGTCCTGAGGCCCTGGTTGTACCGACTCAAGGGCACCTAACAACAAGAACCTCATTGGGGTGACATGAAGAATACACATGTTGAGAGCAGGGCTATCACACAATAAGCAATCTTGGTATTCGTATTGTTTTTTTCCCCTTTGCCCCCGGATCTGAGTGGACAAGCCCCCAATGTTGGCAGCCCCAGAGCAACGACTGGGTACACGGGGGCTGCAAACAGATGAAGCCAGCACAGAAGCCAGCAGAGCCCAGAGGAGCTCGGACCTGGGTCCTGATCACCCGGCTCTAGTTGAGTCGCTCAGACAAAGCCCAAACTCACTGCCATCAGTCCATTCTGACTCAGAGTGACACTGTGGCACAGGGGAGATCTGCCTGTGTGAGTTGCAAGGCTCTTGGTGGACGTAGAAATTCTCACCGTTCTTCCAAGGAGGGCTAGTGGGTTAGAACTGTTGACCTTGCCTTTAGCAGCCCAATTCATAACCCATGAAGCCACCAGAGCACCTTCCCTTGATGAGAACTTAGAATCAGAGAACGGCCTCGGCAGACATTGAACTGCCTCACGAGGTGACTGAGCCACGTTATAGAAAGCAACACAGGAAGCTCCATTTTTTTAAGACGCACTTAGACACTTAGACCCACTGCAAAATTGGTGGGAAGCCAGAACTAACAGATGGTCAGAAGAAACAACCACAAAGTAGCGGGAACCCTGATAGAGGACGAGCGGGATGCCGCTGAAGTTCCAAATGATGTCAAAAGACGGGCTAATTTTTGTTCTTTAAACATGGGTGAAGAGTGGACTTTTTTAGACAGTTAGAAACCAAGGACCATCAATTCCTGCTATCTCCAACTTCCCCGGGGTGAGCACACCGATGAAGGCGATGCTTACTGGGACTATGTTACTTGAATAGGCGTGAAGAGCACTGTTCCCATGCCTTTATGATTATGCTTGTTCTCATCCTTTACTACTTAGTTCATGTTAAGATTATTGGAGCGTTTGAGGTGTGTTTGCAGTGAATAAACCAAGCATTCAAAAATGTCTAAGAGCGTTAAGCAGGCAGCTCATTTTGATCGTGTAGCTCATGACATCCCTTGAATAAGTTGGCTCAACTGGTCAGACCTCGTGTTTTCAGTGATATGAACCAATTAAAGTTGTTTAAATTGTTCCAGCCAATTTGAGTCAATTATTCTGTGACTTGAATCAGAAAAATGCTAAGTGACATAAATGCCAATGGTCAAAGTGCTCCAGGATATAGACACATCCTTGTTAGAAAGTAGAAGCTGTGCTGGGGCTTACCTTTTATATGCTAGCAGAAGCCCTATGCAGAAAGTGAAGCAGAAAAAGGGGATGGTTGATGCTGTAGAAATAGCCGCAGTAGCTAAGCTGCCATTCTGTTGTGTCTCCCTGTTCCATGTGAACGAAACCCTCCCCGCCCCGCCACCCAGATAGCCAGGTCATCACAACCCAGCCACGAGCATTATGAATGCTGCCTGCTTCCTTCCCCCTTATCGGAGTTTTGGTTATGTTCGCATCATGGTATTAACGACTTCAGAGAGAGAGGTTGAGTATCCCACCCCACTCTACCTGATAAATAGGAGCCCCAGAAAGACACCCCCCAGTCGGAAACTCCTATCCAGCCAGGCTGCCAGCTGGAGAAGCAGTGCTGTTCATAAGCCCTCCTTCTGTTGTTGCTAGTGTTGCTGTTGCTAACTGCCATCAAGTCAGCCCTAACCCAGAGCGACCCGATGCGTAGCAGAAGGAAACACTGCCTGGTTCTGTGCCATCCTCACAATTATTCCTCTGCCTGAGCCCCTTGTTGCAGTCACCGCATCGATGCGCCTTGTTGAAGGTCTACATGTGTAAGCCCCCAAATACAACAAAAGCATGTCTCTCAGTCTGGCTCCACACCAACGCTTCCATCTTTCCACACTGCGGTATAGAGAGTCTCTTTTCCCCTTGGGGCTGAGTAAAGGGCCCAAATGGATGATAAGTTCGCTTGCTAACCCCACGATTAGCCGTTGCAGCTCATTTGTGGGTCTGTGAGAGAAAGAGGTGGCCTGCTGCTCTTGTAAGGATTTACAACCTCAGAACCCATAGAAAGGAGTTCTCCTCCATCCCACAGGGGCTAAGAGTCAAACTGACTCAATGGTAATGATATGGGCTTTGGTTTGGACACAGATGGCCTGTGGTCCCTGTTCAACTAATTCGTATGGTTGTTAGTCTCCCGTATGTTCTTTGAGGTAAAATGACAAAATTTCCCCAACCCCTGGTTCCCACACTATTTAATAGAACTCAGCCAATGTCTGAATAGCAGCAACATTCTTTATTCTTGCTGATGGCTTATAATACTACAGTTCGAAAGATTTTGAGAGATTGTTGCTGAATGGCTAAGACCACCTCTATCACTTGCTCCGGGCAGAACCCCATGGAGGACCACATAACTGTTTAGTCTTTTTTGAACAAGACAATGACCCTGAAACAGTCTAGCCGATGTCAGGAGTCATCCACATCCATCTTGGTCATTTTTGGGGGCAACCAGTCATCAACCATGACATCTACCTAGTCTCAGTCGTCCAACTTCCTAGCCTGTTTGCAAAGAAAGAAGCAAAACAAGCCAGGTTGTGTCCATGCTGCCCCATTCCAGTCCTACAAATTCCCTGATGATTCTCCCACCAGGAATGTGCTCTCTATTCTGACAATCTATCTCTTTCAACGTTTTAGCCCTTCAGGGAATGCTTCCTGGAAACTATTCTACCTCCATTCCTCGGCTAGTTAAATATTTATGAGTTCCCCTTGTGGGGTACCTCCTTTCCGTTCTTCAAACCTGCTGAGTTTGTGCCACTGAGGGACTTTGCACATTTAACCAGGAGGTTCCTCCTTCTCTCTTCCTTTGGGTCTCTACTTATGCATCTCTTCAGTGAGACTTTTCCTGCCCACCTGGTCTAAGGTAGGCTCCTCTCCCATCACTTCTTATTTCTCAGCTTCTTAGCAGTTTCCTTCAAAGGCCTTAGAATAGTTGAATATTTAATTGGGTTTTGTTTGTGTTTATATGTATTTCTCTTTTGTCTTTCTCTACTGGACTGAAGAAAAACAGGCATCTTGAGAGGAGAAACTGTGTCGTAGGTCCTCAGTATATATTTCTTAAGTGAATAAAAGAAGAATAAGAATGTCAGAGTCTAGAACAAGAGACCTGGTGGGCTAATTGTATTTCAGTCACAGGTGATCATTGGGTCGCCCCTTAACCTGTTTCACTCATGGAGGAGGGAATTGTTTTTAATAGCTGAACAGTCAGTTCCATTTCATAGGGGCCTCCCAGATTCACTGGAATAATCTCTAAATCCAGGCTCCTTCATCACTTAATCGCGCTTAAGAAATGTCCAAGTACTTTGGCATTCTTATCTATTGTTTCTGGAGTAGACTATAATTCTAAAGATAGTTTAATGCTGACTTAACATCGCTGGTCCAGCCCCAAATGTGCAGTCATGCTAAGGAAACGCCCTAGACCAGTCCTTCAAAGAGCTTGGCATCTAGCTGGGTAGAGAGGCAGGATTATGTCCTCCCTTAGAGAAGAGCGATACACTGGGGATTCCAGAAGAACTCGAAAAACAGAACCTCATCTGGATTCCTGGGTGGTGCAGATGGCTAAAGCTCTTGTCAGTTAACCAAAAGTTTGGGGGTTCAAATCCACCAAGAGGCACTTTGGAAGATAAGTCTGATGATCTACTTCACGAAAATCAGCTACTGAAACTTCTATGCGGCCTTAGAAACTTCTATAGCTCTGTTGTGACACATGAGATCATCACGAATCAGAACTGACTTAAGAGCAAGTGGTTTGGTTATCCTGAGAAAAGGAGAAATGATGAAGAGACGAAACACATCTTGATTGCGTATCTTCTAAGTATCCCAGTTCACTTCTCTATTATTTTATCCTCACCTCAATCCTTCTGCAGTGCTGGTGTTTTAGGGCAAAAGCAGGAGCGTTCCTGTGATATCCCTCTGGTTCAGAGGGCTGCTAACTGCGTCACGTCAATGTGGACTTGGAGTGACTTCCTGTGGAACAGAACTGTCTTGTGCCCCCTGTGCAATGTTCAAGCCCATGTCTGCAGCCCTGGTGTAGTTTGAGTGGCTTCTTATCTGGAGGGATCATCTGCTAGCACGGTCCCTGACCCTAGTCTATTGCAATCCGGAGGCTCTCCTTTGAATACAGACAATCACCAGACCTTTTTTCTTAGTCGGCCTTATGTGGAGCACCACAGAAACTCATCCCTCATGAGTAAGTCTACTGGCTTTGGAAACACCAGTGGTATATGTTCCAGAATCACAGGGAGAAGCAATCCACCAGAGTGGGACAAACTGACATCCTATGGTGGTGGATTTAAAGTACACTTACGATTGAGCAGTTGAGAGGTCCTTGGACAAGTTACTTCATTTCTCCAGGCTCAGTTTCCACATCTTTCAAGGAAGATGAATGGCAACTAAGATTGTTACAGACATTTATATAAGATTCTAAGGATTTGTTTTATATATGATATATGGTTTCATCTTATTGAGAGATAGAGAGGCAGCCTCAGTATGGAAACTGAATTTAGACAAGGACGAGAAATGCGAGGAAAGAATTTCATTGAGAATAACAAGAATAGAAAACTCCTGGATAGATTCTGAAGTCGAATCATATCTTAATCAGGGGTCCGCAAACTACAATCGTGGGGCCACATGTGGCCTGCCAAGGACATTTATCCAGCCCGCCAAGTGTTTTTTTGCTTTTGCTGTCCTGCTTAGCAGCCTACTCATCCCAGACCCCACAGTGAATTTGTTCATAGTTGTTGTTGTTGTTTTTTTAACTATTGTCCAGCCCTGCAATGGTCTGAGGGCAAGTGAACTGCCCCCGTTTAAAACGTTTGAGGAGTCCTGTATAAGGAAGCCACTCAGGACAATGAGATGGTGGAAGAGGGCTTGTGTTATGGCCTGCAGCTGCAAAATCTGGGTCTGTTGTGTTACAACCTCCTTCTCAGAGAGGGTACTTTGAATTCGGGTGGATTTGAAGTCCAGGGGGGACCTTTGAAGCTGGGTATTCCTTTATCTCTCTTCCAGGCAGGAAGAGATAAGCTCCTTGTAATCAGATAAGTAGAGGTTAGGGGCTGTGAAGCCACTGACCTGAGGGAGGTGGGGAGGGGAGGGGGGCCCTGCCTTATCTGACCAGGCCCAAACACTGATCTTTCAAGCTGACCCTTCTTCCTGGACAGAGATGATAAATTCCACCATATAGGTTCAATGTGGCACATATGTGCAAAGGGTACTTCTTCTTTTAAAATAATCATGTTGTCGGAGGCTCATACAACTCTTTTTTTTTAATTGGGGCTCATACAACTCTTATCACAATCCACACATAGGTATGCTGTGTCAAGCACATTTGTACATTTGTTGTCATCATCATTCTCAAAATATTTGCTTTCTACTTGAGCCCTTGATATCAGCTTTTCATTTTTCCCCTCCCCCCCCCGCTACCCCCTTCCTCATGAACCCTTGATAATTTATAAATTATTACTTTGTCATATCTTACACTGTCGGACGTCATCCTTCACCCATTTTTCTGTTGTCCAATCCCCAGGGAGGAGATTGCATGTAGATCCTTGTAATTGATTCCCCCTTTCTACTCCACCTGTCCTCCACCCTCCCGGTTATCGCCACTCTCAGCACTGGTCCTGAAGGGATCATCTATCCTGGATTCCCTGTGTTTCCAGTTCCTATCTGTCCCAGTGTACATTCTCTGGTCTAACTGGATTTGTACATAGAACTGGGTTCATGATAGTCGGGGTGTGGGGAGCATTTAGGAATTAAAGGAAAGTTGTATGCTTCATCATTGCTATACTGCACCCATGCAAAGGGTACTTCTTGCTTACTTCAGATTATTATTATTAGGAGCCCTTGAATTGATTTGGGCTTATAATGAGCCCATGTGACAGAGTAGAACTACTCCATCGGGCTTTCTTGGTTGTAATATTTAGGAGAGCAGAAGACCAAGTTCTCCCGTGGAGTCACTGAGTGGGTTCAAGCCACTACTCTTTCAGATAATAGCTGAACACTTAATCATTGCACCAATAGGGGTCCTAAGTCAATCCCTAGTCACATGAAATCAAATAGGACTTTCTATACTGATATTGAATTCCCTACTCAGTGGTACATGTGACTAATAGTTAAAGGCAAATTTTTCTCTCAAATACAAGTAAGCACCAACATATCCCTTTTTCTACTTATCTCTCACCTCCAGGAACAACACCATGTGCACACCTATAAAATAGGGTTTTCCTATGCTAGTCTCTCAGCCATTCCTGAAACAATTGAAGCTCTTTGATGCAGCATCATACATCTCTGTGTGTATCTAATGACTCATTACATGATCCTTCCCCTTTCTTACCCCTCCACCAAATTGCCCATATCTGTCACCTCTTGGAGTTTTCTAAGACCCATCTGCCCTCCTTCCAACCCTGTTAAGCCTGTTTACATGGTTCGCTCTGTGCAAACTGCTCCTGCTGAGATCTCTCTGTTGTCCCTCTGCTAAAGAGTGGCGCCCAGACTCCAGCCTGCTGCCAGAGTGATTTCCAGGTCCTTTTGCTGCCCAGGTTACCGATATCTCCCTGTGTTTGCATGATACAGCTCCTGCGCTTGGAACATAAGGCCAAATAACTTGGTGAGAAGGAAAGCTGAATATCTCTTTAACATTTTTGAGGCCTGAGATCAAATACTTTATTTCAATCATGTTTGAAGAAGGGCTCTGCAAGAGAATAATGGGGCCTTCTACTCCGGTAAAGACTTCACAGCCTCCAGGGCAGTACTATTCTGTCCTGTGTCAGAAGTAATGCAATGGAAGCTCTGCTGAAACTTGCTCAACATGAAGCAACAGCACTCAATCTTCTGCTGGCAGCTGGGCACTGGCTGCTGCCCGGGAAGTGCACTGAGCAGGGTTTGAGCATAGGATTATTGCACGGAAGGTGAGACTTGTACCACTCAACCACCATTGTGCCCTAAATGAATTCCGCCCCTCCAAAACAAACAAACACTCAGCAACCAAACTCAACTACCATTGAGTGGATGCTGACTCATGGCACCTGTTCTGGACAGGGAAGAACTGCCCCTATGAGTTTCGGAGACTGTAACTCTACTCGGGAGTAGAAAACGCCGTCTTTCTCCAGTGGAATTGGTGGTGGTCTGAACTGCTGATCTTGCCGTCAGCAGTCCGGGAGTGGCCACTCTGCCACCAGGGCTCCTAAATGAATTCTAGAAATAAATAAAAGACAAGCAAGACTTGAATTTTTGGGAAATGTGAGTTAATGTTGCACAATCAAAAGCAAATTGTGTTTTCTAGGGTTTTGTAAAGTTAAATGGGAAGAGACTAAAAAGCAGTGTCCTAGCTCTTAAATAGAAGCACACATCCTGGAACAAAGACAAAGATTTTTTTTCTCTCTCTAGTCCCACCCACATTCTCAAAGCTGATTGCAGGCTCTGGGAAACATATTTGAATTGAGACAACAGTAAAGCAATCCAGTGTGCTCGCCCTGCTAGATCTGGGTCTGCTACCTGTAATTACTCTTGGAGTGTGACCTCTGTCATTATTCTTATTAAGGTAAGTGCCTCTCAAATGCTGTAAACCTTTGTCTTTCTGATACTTCTGCTTTCAACAAGAAATAAAAAAGGAAGGAAAGGTATTTTTATGTAAAGCAATAATAATGGGACAAAAAAGTAACGAATAGTTGGGAGTCTGTGCTTCATAGGTACAGTTTCTCTTTGAAGCAATGGGAATTGGGGGGAAGTAGTGACAACAGCTGTATCCTCTTGTGAATGTAGTGGCGCCACTGAATTGTACAAAATTGTCATGATCATAAATGAATTGTGTGCTTAATATGGTCACCACGGCAAATTGTATGCTGTATGTTTTCATCACCACGGAGCCCATCCAGAGGAGGTGACTTGGAAGGAAAATTCCATCAACGATGGCTCAAGGAAGTTGAGAGGATGTTGTGCTGAAGGGACAAATGCTATAGAGGTTGTTGTTATAAAAGAAAGAAATCAAGATGAAAGCTTTTTCTAACTAGAGGAAGCAGACGGTGATGGTTACCAGGGATGAGAAAGGAAGAAAGGAGAAGGGGATGGACAGGTGAGAGAACAGCAGGGGGTTAGGTAAGACAAGAAGATAAGCCTCTCCTCCAGAGAGGAAAGGAAAACAAAAGACTGGGGGAGTAGGGAAAGCCTTGGGAGAGGTTTGACAGGTTAATTAAATGGTGGTTGAATACAAGAGTGATGAGCTCAAAAGTCAACCCCACGATCAAAAGATTTAAAAAAAAAATCAGACAGAACCCTGTGAGGCACAGCTCTCTTCTGTAGGGTGTGCTGGCACACAAGGGTCCCCAAGCGCCACCGGGATGGACCCACAGTCTGCTGGGAGAGTGTTTTGACTTCAGTACTTCTGGGAAGCATTCAAAAGTAGCGGGTTAGGGACCCTCATCCCTCCACGCAGAACAAATAGACCCAAAGCTCTGACAGAAGAACTAAGTACTCGGTGTTTATGAAAAGAGCTTTTGGGTTACCTTATCAAACGTTTCATGCCACAATTCTTTCTTCTTTAAAGAGTGAACCAGGAAGCTAGGTAAGTGCACACAAAATCCCAAGATGCTTCCTTGCATTCCTTTATTGTCGCGTGGATGGATTTCAGTTGCATCTGCAATCGAAGTTTCTCAGGTCTGTAGTGTAGAACTTGGTGGTTTTGATGAACCAGAAGATCACTTGCTAAAACAGTCTCAGAACTGAATTTCACATCAGTGTTGTCAGACCGTGAGGGATCTGGAAAAACCTGTCACTGGAGCCAATACCAAAGACCAGGTTGATTCGAAAATTTCTCAGCGTATTCCTGCAAGTGCTAACAGAAGGAGAACAGTCCAGGTTTCTCCTCTTAACTGTTTCAGCGAACATGTTAAAATGCAACAGGTTTTTGCAGTGATTGCAAGAAGAAATAGGCAGGAGGTTTTGGTTTGTATGTTTTTTGGGGGGGCGGGGGGGCATCACTGCCCTCTGGTGGTCGTGGGAGCTACCCAGTGCTGCTCCTGAGAGCCGCCGTTGGATTTGAACCGCCAAGCCCACAGGCCGCAGTCCTGCACTCAACCACTAATGCCACCGGGGCTCAGCCCCGGTTTGTATGTTTTTAACGTCACAAAATGGGATTGATACTCTGAGAAGGCAGGTTCTAAAGTGATTGTTAAGAAAGGATCAATATTGGCTGAGCCCTGGTGGCATAAGTGGTTGAGTGCAGGATTGCAGCCTGTGAGCTTGGCGGTTCAAATCCAGCGGTGGCTCTCAGGCGCGGCACTGGGTAGCACCCACAACCACCAGAGGCAGTGATGTCAAAAGAAATTTTTTTTTAAAAAAAGGATCAATATCTACATTTCTCCAGGGGCCCTTAGATCACCATGCCCCGAAGCTCCTTGCCCCCCTGCTTATCCAAATTGGGGTGGTGTTTTCTGTGTGTTGGGGTGGTGTTTTCTGTGTGGTTACTTATCTTCCTGATTTTGCTTCCTATCTGAGAACATCCCTGCTGATTAAGCTTTAAAGAACCTTTCCCCGCACGGGAAAGGGGATGTTACATTTTGGATTTTTAACAAACAAAATCTTTAATTGTGTTATATTTCTAGTCTTGATACTCTACCTTGACTGCACGAGGGTAGCCTTCTTTGTGAGTGTGTGTCCTGGTGGTAGTTGATGATGTTTATTGTACTCATTTGTCTTATGTGCAGAAATGTCTAGGACATCAGTCCTATAGCAAGACAGAGGCTCTGGAACATTCTAGACTTGTGGTTCCCAACCTTCCTAAGACCATGACCCTTTAATGCAGTTCCTAAAGTGGTGGTGCCCCCCCCCCAACCATAAGATCATTCTCATTGCTACTGCATAACTGTCATTGTGCTACTGTTATGAATCGTAATGTAAAACACCTGATAAGCAGGATGCCTTTTCATTGTTATAAATTGAACCTAATTGAACGTAACTAAGGCATAGTGATTAATCACCAAACAATATGCAATTATAAATTGTGAGATATTTCCGTGTTTTCTGATGGTCTTAGGCGACTCCTGTGAAAGGATCATTCGACACCCCACCTCCCAAAAAGGAGTCGTGACCCACAGGTTGAGAACCACCATCCTAGAGACTCGGGTACTTGGAAAGGGGAAGTGGGCAGGGAAGTGGCTCCAGGGAGCAAACAGAACCACTCCTGGGTCTCTGATGGAAGCTTGAGAAGCAGGTGTTACCTTTGTTGTGGTGCACAAAAGAGGCCCCATCGCAAATATAATTTTAAAGAGAACATCCATGAATGCTTAAAAGACACAAAGGTAGACGCTTCATGTGGATGAGATGTATGGGGCGGGTCCGGACCAGACAGCCCCTTCACAAAGGTCATCTCTCCGGACCGGGTCTGTACAGTCTCTTCCCTCAATGTTCCAGAAAGCGGGTCTGCCAAAGACAAAATGATTTCCTCACAGACCGTATCCTGATTCAGACCCTACAACTGCAACATCAGAAAGTCTCCTTCCCCTTATCAGTACATACATGCTTGGCTCAAGCCCTTTGTATGTCCCACTGCCTCACTGCCATAACCTACTTGCTGGGCTGCAGGACTGCCAGGGAACATTGTTCCCATCCCTTTCTCTGCTCTCCCCCTCCCTCCCCAAACTTCTTTCCCCAAGAAGCCTTTCTTTACTTTTCATTCCTAACCAAGCTCTAGCTTCTTTCTCCAGCTGACGTCCCAACTTCTCACGTGGAAGGCCACTAAATGTGACCAAAACAGTGTTGGAGGGTTCACAATTGAGAAGCAGGACAGACGGACTAACAGGGGAATGGCAAGGGGGCAAGGGAGACTGTCACCAAAAGCAGGATTGGACACATCACAGTTATAGATGGGACTACAGAAAGTGGAACTGGACCGTGATTGGAACATGCCATGCATGGTTAAACAGAAGGGCTTACAAGAGAGCTTCAGGGCCTTCTGATCGAGACAAGTGGGGCGAGACTGAGGGGACATAACTGCTGACAATGCAACCCCCTGTACGGTCCCCAAGACTGCGGCCTCCATGAAGGACACAAGCCCTGAGAGTAGATGGCCTCACCCGAGGGTGACTGGAAATGGGTGGAGGCAATCCACTCCCCAAGGCATTCTGCCTGCAGATAAGATTATCTATATCCTAGGTTAACGGTTGGAAAGCTCTCAAAGGAGCTTAATCTATGTGTGAGGACTCTGCAAATGGATTTGGGGCTGTCACTGCCATCCACAGCTGCAAACGAGGGTGCTAGTGTACTCAGAATGTCAACTTCAATACACCTTGAGAGCAGACCAATCTCCAAGGACCTGGGGAGAAGGCGTGAGTGGCTGCAGCTCATAAATTGTGAAATGATTTACCTGCTCTTACCACTCCCCGAGGGAGCAGGGAGCCTTTTCCCAGCTGTGTCCTCATTAAAAACAAACAAAACAGCCATGACTTTTAAGTAGATTTCTACTCACAAAAAATCCATGTCCATAAGAATAGGGCCAACTTCGACAGTGTTGTTTTTGGTTGTTGTTGTTGTTGCTGCTGTTGTTGTTTTTAAGTAAGTAAATCAGCACCTCTTTCTGCCCAGCGACTTCTGAGTAGACTCAAACCTGCTGCCTTCAGTTAATAGGGAGCACTTAACCACTGGCGCCATCTAGGGACTGTGGCCTAATGCTGTAGTTATTAGGTGCCAGGGAGTCGGTTTGGACCCACAGAGACCTTGTGCACGATAGAACAAAACACTCCCGGGCCCTCCAGCATCCTCCCAATTGTCCCCACGCCTGAGCCCATCGTTGTAACCACAATGTTAACCCATGCCCTTGAGGGCCGTCCTCTTTTTTGCTGCCCCTTTTATGTCACCAGACATGATGTCCCTTGCCAAGGACTGGACTCTCCTGACAAGTCCAAAATATGCAAGACAAAGTTTTGCTCTAAGGAGCACTCTGGTCATATATCTTCCATGACAGATGGGCTGGTCCCCATCTGACTTCTTTTGTTCTCCAAACACAAAGAACACCTGCAAGGACCATGACTTGAGTCCCTCAAGGGAACCCAAACTGCCTTGGACATGGTATAAATCAAAGCATTTAGAATTCTTTGGGAAAGGGTTAAACAGATGGAAATACCACCTGCTGTCATGTGTAGATCCAGGTGGAGGATATGTTCAGAAGCAATAGCTTCACATTTTAATATCCTGGTTAAAAAAAAAGGCTTGTATGATTTTGTAGCGATATGCTCTGACTTGCCTTTCAAGTGCTATTCAAACAGTTACAAAGCATTGAAAAGAAACGTAGGCTGGAGGTAAAAAGACACCAAATTCAAACATGTTCCATAGAGACCCTTTCATTCAGCATCTTATTACCAGGACAACGTCAAAACAAACAATCATAAATCATTGGCATAAGGGTAACTGTCAGCATGCACATGAAACAGAGGCTGATGGCGTTTGCCTACACATCACCAAGGTGTTCATTATCTTTGCTACAGAATAAAGGAAATTGTAACAAGGTCAAGACAGGCAACATGTCAATCCCTCAATGATACAGGCAGGACTTAAAAGTGGGCTTGGGGGAAGGGTCATAGTTGATTATGGAAATTCAACCATCTGGTGAAGAGGTGACTGAGTAAATATGACTTATGATCCTGCAACCCTGAGTCATAGCCAGAAGGTGGCTGGCTATAAGACAATTCTGGGATCCCAGCCTGCAACTTAAAAGTAGACAGCATGTATGTGATCAGCTGCTTTCAGTGAGTGTCTTCATGTGAACTCATCCTGCAAGCCAAACTCACTGCCCTCTAGACCGTTCATAAGGAACCTGCACTCTATTTCATCTATTTTTAACAAGCTAATCTACTTTTAGCCACACTCTTCCTAAGGAGCCCTGGTAGGGTAGTGGTTATACCTTGGGCTGCTAAAACTGTGAGGTCAGCAGTTCAAAACCACCAGCCACTCTGTGAGTTAGAGCTTTCCTCTCTTGTCAAGAATGACAGTCTCAGAAATTCACAGGGGCAATTCTACCTGGTCCCACCAGGTCACTGCAAGTCAGCATCAACTAGATGGCAGTGAATGTGGAGTGTGCTTTCATATATATATATATATATATATATATATATATATATATACACATATATATATTTCCTTGAGGTTTTTGTTATCATTGTTTTATTTTCTTTGGTTGCTTCATTTTAGGATACCTTTTTTTTGTATGCATTGTTACCTCTGCAGGTCTATCTAGATAAGATAGGCTGGATGAAGAGGCTGGCGGCAAAATCGAAGGGACTGATGGTTCCGGGGTGGAGGGTGTGAGGAAACATGGGAGAAGAGGAGGAGAGGGAAAGGAGGTGGTGTTGACCAGCCCAGGGATAAAGGAATAACAATTGATTCAAAAATTAGTGACAAGGTGGGTGAGAGAAGTCCCATAGGGATTGATCAAGAGTAATGTAACAGAGAGAAAATACTGAAACCCAAATGGAGGCTGAGCATGATAGTGGGACAAGAGGAAAGTAAAAGGAAATAGAGGAAAGAACTGGGAGTAAAGGGCATTTATAGAGGTTCAAATACAGGCATATACATAGGTGCATATATTTATATATAATGATGGGGGAATTGATCGAACATATACTTATAGGGTTAGTAGTAAGGACAGCAGATGGACATTGGACCTCCACTCAAGTACTTCCTCCATGCAAGAACACTTTGTTCTATTAAATTGGCATCCCATGATGCTCACCTTCCTGACACCATCACTGACGACAAATGTGTGCATAAGCAAAGGTGGTGAAGAAAGCTGATGGTGCCCAGCTATCAAAAGATGTAGCGTCTTAAAGACTTGAAAGTAAACAAGCAGTCATCTAGCTCAGAAGCAACAAAGCCCACATGGAAGAAGCACACCAGCTTGTGTGACCACGAGGTGTCAAAAGGATCCTGTGTCAGGCATCAAAGAACTAAAAATTATTTCATTACAAATGAGGGGGAGTGCAGATTTGGGGTCCAAAGCCCATCAATAGGTGAAATGACATCGTCTTACAGAGGGGTTGCAGGGAGGACATGAGCCAGTTAAGGTACAGTGTAGTAACAATGAAATATGCAACTTTTCTCTAGTTCTCAAATGCTTCCTCCCACCATCACGATCCCAATTCTACCATACAAATCCAGCTAGACCAGGAGATGTTCACTGGAGTCGGAAACATGGGGAACTTAGGATAGATGATCCCTTAGGACTAGTGGTGGGAGTGGTGATGGGAGGGTAGAGGGATGATGGAATAGAAAGGGGGAACCAATTTCAATTTCAGGGATCTACATATAACCTCCTCTCTGAGGAATGGACAACAGGGAAGTGAGTGAAGGGACACATTGGACAGTGTACGATATGAAAAAGTAATAACAATTTGTAAATTATTATAGATTCATGGGGGAGGGGGGGAAGGAAGGGAAATATAGGGAGCTGGTACTGGAGGGAGAATGTTTTGAGAGTGATGATGACAACAAGTGTGCAAATGTGGCCTGCATACAACTGTATGGATCATGATGGGAGTTGTATGAGCCTCCAATAATATGATGTATTAAAAAAAAAAAGGAGGGGGAAAGAGAAGCTTATACCAAGGGCTCAAGTAGAAAATATTTGGAAAGGAATAGGGCAACGTGTGTACAAATATGCTTGATACAAATGATGTGTTGAATGTTATAAGAGCTGTAAGTGCCCCCAATAACATCATTGAAAAAAAGGGGGACAAAAACAAATACAGTAAAAAAAAAAAAAACCAGCTCCCCCCCCAAAAAAAAAAGCTTTGGAGAAGTAATGCAAAGAGCTCAAACGGTGTCTGAACTTCAGTCGAGTTAGGTCTGCCACTATGCACTGCAGCCTTCCATAAATCAAGTGCTTTAGAATTGAAGTTCTAAGGCAAATTTAATAGGCAGTTATTACCCTGGATTTTTAGCTGTTGGGGGGCTCTCTGGAAAAGAGCTTTTGGCACAGTTTTCTGTGAAGCTGAGACAGCAGCCGCAGAAAGGAGATAGAACTTAGTTAGGAATAAAAAGTAAAGGAAAGCTTTATTGGAAAAAGAACTTTGGAGAGGAGGAGGGGGAGCAAGAAAGGGAGGGGAACATTGTTCCCTGGTGGTCCTGCAGCCAGCAAGGAAGAAATGGCAGTGAGGCAGTGGGACACACATAGGACTTGAGCCAAGGTCGTACATACTGACAAGGGGAGGAGGCTTTCTGATGTTGCTGTTGTAGGGTCTGAGTCAGGATACAGTCTGTGAGGAAATCGTCTTGTCTTTGACAGACCCGCTTCCTGGAACACTGAAGGGAGAGGCTGTGCAGACCTGACCTGTGAAGGGGCTGTCTGGTCCAGACCCGGCCCAAACATTTTCCATTTTGAGATATGTGAAACTGATTTTAGTTGCTTATAAAGATTTTCCCTGTATGATCTGTTATATTATATTATAATATACCAAGGTAATGCTGTATTAAAGAAGTCATTTTCTGTTGAAAACATATCTTCATGGATGCATTTTTATTTCTTTAATAGCTCCTACATACATAGTAGCTTTATTCATATTTTGCCTGTGTTGATTTTACCATTATGCATTTACACGGAAAATATGTATTTAAAATAAGGCATGATTCATCTTTTTGATCAAAGATATAGGTAGCATTTCGAATAGGATGATGCCATGTATTCTTACGCGTTTCACTGTTTCACTCAAAACCAAAACGCACTGTCATCAAGTCGTTTCTGAGTCATCACAACTTTACAGGACAGAGCAGAACTGCCCCTGCGGCTTTCCAAACTGCCATGTTTCAAGGGAGTAAAAAGCCTCATCTTTGAAACTGTCTATCCTCAGGGGAGTATAAATTCCCATCTTTCTCCTGAAAAGCAGCTGGGCAGCGGGGGCGGGGGGGGGGGGGCGGTGGTGATGGTTTCTGCACTGCTGACTTTGTGGTTCGTTGACAAAGGTAAAATCCATGATGCCCCCAGGGCTCCAGACAACAGGCAATTGAGTTCACATGGGGGCTGAGCCCCGGTGGCGTAGCGGTTGTGCATGGGACTGCGGCCCACTGGGATGGCGGTTCAATTCTAGCAGCAGCTCCACAGGAGCAAAGGCTGGGCCTCCTCCTCCCACCACCAGGGGGCAGTGGTGCCCCCAAAACCAAAACAAAAACAATTGAGTTCACATGATAAGCCGCCTCTGATCAAATAGCAATGGCATCCTATATGTGTTGCTTTGTGGGGGATTCTAAGAAGAAATGTTCTGGAATCAGTTAGCAATGTCTGCTGTGGCACCAGAGAGACGTTGAGGTATGCTGTGTCACACATTGCCACCCTTGCATTCCTGACCCTGTTTCCCAATCTAAAAATGGGTTGTCTTGACGCGTCCTCATTTAACTCACATACTTCTTTTCTCATAGTCATTTCCTCAGGCAATTTCCACGGAAATTCCCTACTTTTCTATCTTCAGGTCAAAAATTCAATGCCCTTTAGCCAAACTTCCTCAACTTTTTGCTGAACCCAGTGATAATTCTAGTCTCTGCTCACTTGCACGTGGTTAGGGGTGTGATGGGGTGGACATGGGGGTGGGAGTAGGGAAGATTGTTCTCGTATCATGTGCTTGTGCTTGGACTTTACCATCTCAGAGTCCTGAAAGGTGGGGTGGGGTGGAAGAGGAAGCTCCTGGTACAGAATTGTTTTGATTGAAAATTAAATTAAATACCACCACTTTCCTTTGCTAGTTATACCTGTTCTTCTGGGCTGTGCAGGTGTCTCTAAGGTTTTGGGTCTTTTGTTTATGTTGGAGATCCCCATTTACTGAGTTCCTCTCAGCTCGTTTCTTTCCATTCATATTTCTGTAGAAACGACGCTAGCTTTGTAACTGTTTACAATGCCAGGATGAAACCAGGGTTCTGGATCAAAGGAAGTATGCTTTCCTTTTCTTTCCCTTGTTTTGATTTGGTTCACAGATGAGTCAGTATCTGGGTGGTTCACAGGAGAGTTGGTATCTGGGAGAGGAGCTGAAACACAATGACTGCATATTCTAAAGCACCCACAGAAAGCCACACTCCTACCATGAACTTTCCTCTTCTTTCCCTTATCCCTTAAGAAGGGAGGAGACCTGGTGGCTTGCTGACTCTGCACTGGACGGAGAACCCCAAGATCAGCAGTTTGAAACCATGAGCAGTCAAGGGGGGGTGGGAATCAGGGTTCTTTCTACTCTCCCAGGTGTGCATCTTTATGGGAACAGACCTCCCCACCTCTCTCCAGGTAAGTGTCTCCTGACCTCACAGTTATTACTCTAACGCTTAACCCACAGAACCCCCAGGACTTCTAGATCCCAAATGTCAGCTTCTTTTTAAATGCCACCTGTCATTCTCCCGCATGCTACAGTTGAAGAAATATGAGTAAGGGTTTTCCTTTATGTTATAAAATTATACCGCTATGCTAGGGAAGGGAGACCTCCACATTCAAATGTATTATATAGAAAGCCCCTTATTAAGTTCTAAACAGCACAAAGGTAAATCTGCAGGGTAGGGGGACATCAGCACGAGGCCATAATGGTGATCAAAGGATTCACAACTACAAGGCAAATGAGAGGGCCCGGGAAGTAAATCTGTCATGAAACCATGATTGGGAGCAGACCAAATCACCACCCCCACAAGCAGGACGGTGGACGCAAGAAAGGGACCGTGGTGGAGATACAGACATGCTGATAGATGGAAGAGTTGATAGGATTGGTGCCGGGACCCGTAGGCCATCTTCGTGGAGGCCTTCGTGGTTCATACTCATGCTGCCTGATACCCCAGTTTCCGGGTTTCCATTAAGGACCCTCCAAGACAGATCCCTGGGGTGGTCAGGAAGCACTCCGCAGAGGCAGAATTTGTGTCAAGAACCAAAATGGCGTGTGTGATGTAACCTTCCCCAAACCTAGGGCTGAGCATGTAAGTTCGAATACACCATGGATGTAACAAACAATATGACTGTGGGTTTCTAAAGGGCTGAAATCTCTCAGTGATTTTCTAAGATAAAATGACTCTGTAGGCAAAAAAAAAAAAAAAAGGAAAACGTCGCCCGCTACATAGCATAGCATGTTTTGATTACTGCAACTGCCTTGTAACCAGGAAACCAAAAAGCTGTGGTTGTTGCTATCAAGTTTGCCCCCATGTGATATGACACCTCGCCATAGATATAGTTGTTGCAGAAGGAAGCTTTGACCAGATCGGCACTTTCCTCCCGGTCTTCCGTACGTGTGAGCTCATTGTCGTGGAGATTGTGTCAGCCCCACTCGTTTAGGTCTCGTTCTTATTTGCGGACCCTCATACTTGCTAAAATGACTATATTTTAACATTGGTAAGGCGGGACACCATTGACAGGGGTGGGAGGGGGGAGAGAGGGGAGAGGGGGTATATTCCCGTCCCGTCCTCCCGTCGTTCCCTAGCTTGTCTTGCATTCTTTCCAAAAATCAGGACTTTTTGAAAACGCCGCAGGACGCGGCAAAAATTGTTTAAACTCGGGACTGTCTGGCCCAAAGAGGGACGTCTGGTCACAGAACTATAGATGATGTACCTCACCAGCCGTTGGGCTCGCCCGGTGACTTCCCCAAACGATGGCGGCACCCTGGTGGTGTCGTGGCTACGGGGTGGACACTGAAAGGTCAGCAGTTTGAAACCACCAGTTGCTCCCCAGAAGAAAGGGCAGGCTTCCAGAGAATGGCTGTCTCGGAAACTTCCAGCGGCAGCTCTGTGCTGTGCTATCTAGTAAGTGGTCCCTACAGTCCGTGAGTCAGTTTTGTCATCTCCTTTCTAAGGAGCGTTCCGATGTACGCCCCTCGTTGGGATACTCAACTCTTCTTCCCCAACACAGAATCTTAATGTATCAGTTCTTCTTCCTTGTTCCTCTGTTGGGGCCCATTAAGAGTCTATGTTTTTCTAAGGCTGTAAATATTTATGAGAGTAAAAGGCCTCATCTTCTGAGCAGCTGGTGATTTGAAACCACTCCATGGTAACCGTCTACCCCAGCAGAGCCTCTTCCTGGGCGCCACATCTTCCTCCTCCTCAATCAGCAATCTTTGGATCTTGCTTAACTGTTTTATCCACACCTAACAGTCTGAAAAAGGAGCCTGGGTGCCACTTACACTGTGGATTGTTTCACCTGTCATAAAGCAAGTCACTGATGATAAGCAAGAGCCGCCTCTTTCAAAGGCAGTTCAAAGTGTGTTGACTTTTATTATTTCATAGATGTTACACATATCTGCTTGTTAGAAACTAGGAGCTGGGTGTGAGTCAACTGATAACAGCCCTGCAGCTGAATCCCCACTGTCATCAAGTCCATGCCGACTCCCTGTGACCCTTACGGAAACAGCTGCCTCTTCCTCCTGCCGAGGAGCTGGGGATTTTGAACCAGGGACCTTGTGGTTCCCAGCCCAACGCCTAGCCCACAGCACCAGCAGAACTCCTTAGGTGTTTGACTTATTGTCATCGTTAGATGTCATCAAGGCAGTTCCAACCCATAGAGACTGGATGCACAACAGAATGACGCACTATCGGGGCCGGTGCCAGCGGGTCGTTAGCTCTGTGCCCAAACCCATTGTCGCAGCCCCTGGGTCCATCCAGCTCCTTGAGCCTCTCCCCCTCTTGCCCTGTCCCCTCTACCAGGCATGATGTCCTTCTCCAGGGACTGGTCCCCTCCGACGACAGGTCCAAAGTATGTAAAATGAAGTCTCCTCAGCCTTATCTCTTAGGAGCACTCTGGCTGTACTTCTTCCCAGACAGATTTGTTGGTCTTTTCCCCCATGGTATTGGAGTCCCCAAACCAAAGTCACTCCCCTGGAGTCGATGCCGACTCATTTCAACTCTGTAGGACCCGTTAGGACTGCCCCCCCGGTGCGTTTCCGAGCCTGGAACGGTCCTCAGGCGGAGAAAACCCCGCCGTTCTCCCGATGTGCAGCTGGGGTTCCACCTGGCTAACCCTGTGGATCACGGCCAAACACAGGAGCACGACACATCAGGCCTCTTGGCCTTGGGAGTGGCCAAGAGAAGGTCTGAACAGCCAGGTGAAAACAGTCGTCTCCAGACCTGGCTGCACTCAGAATCACGTGTGAAGACTTTACTCTGTGCTTGCAACAATGGGCTCACGCACGTGGGATAAGAATTGTCAGGCCGGCCCAGGCCTGGGAGCGCTTCGTCCTGTTGGGCATAGGGTGTCTATGGAACGGACTCAGTGGCAGCTAACGACGGCCACTACACAATCGACTCACAGCTCATCTGCAAGCTGGGAAGGAGAACAGTAATAATAGCTTTCTCACAGGAGCCCTGGTGGTGGAGGAGTTATGTGTGGGGCTGTGGCCCCAAAGGTCAGCAGTTCAAGCCCATCGACTGCTCCTGGGACTTTCCCTTGGAAGTCACAGTTACAGTCTCAGAAACCCCCAGGAGCAGGTCCACCCCATCTTTCAGGGTCACTATGAGTTGGCAGTGACCCAGTGCCAGGGAGTTTGGGCTCTCTCACCAAGTTTTTCCTAAGGGTCCGATGAGATCCTGTGTGTGATCCTGCTGGTCAAGCGTCAGTCTGATCACCAGCGAATGAATGCAGACACTTTTCGCACACAAAGTGGACTTTGTTCAGGGTGCTTCTCTTAAAGTCAGGAAAAATCACAGCAATCTTGCTGATGACAAGAAAGGGAGATCGATGAAGGATGGGATGCGAGAGAGGGGGGTGGGGGGAGGAAGAGGCTGAGAGAAAGCTGCTTCCTTCAAGCGATCGGTCTCCCAAATGGACATCAACCTGGGAATATTTTTGTTTGTTTGTTTATTTGTCTTTTGGGGGCATCACTGCCCTCTGGTGGTCGTGGGAGCTACCCGTCCTTGCTCCTGGAGAGACGCTGCTGGATTTGAAGCGCCAAGCCCATGGGCCGCCACCGGGGCTCAGCCCAACCTGGGAATATTATACAGAGAATTGGACCTGACAGCCTCAAATCAGGAGAGCTGTACTGAAATGTCTTCTCGATGGACATTTTGATTGCATCTGAGTATTTCACAACTAATTCAAGTCTGTGCATCACCACACTCTATTAAAAAAAAAAAACACTGTCAGCAAGTCAATTCAGATGCACACAACACCCCCCCACACACACACACACACACAGACCAGAGTAGAACTGCCCCCATGGGGTTCTGAGACTGTCACTCTTTATGGGGGCAGAAAGCCTTATCTGTCTCCCATGGGGCAGCTTTCAAACTGCTGACCTTGCAGTTAGTAACTAGTAATTAGTCCCTCACCGCACCAGGACTCCCCAGTATAGAACTAGTGTCTTCCTTGTATTCATCAGCACAGTGAGGTGTCTAACACTTTATGCTCTGTTCTCACCGACAGTAACCTCCTGAACTCAGCCTTAAACATGAATCCAGTTACCACACAGCCACGATACGGCGGAGGGGGCGTGGCCACCAGCAACTGGCAAACCGGCATGTTTGACTGCTGTGACGACATGGGGATTTGTAAGTGCACAAAGTCATGAGTTCTCCACTTGGTGGCTAGGATGCAAATTGCTGATATCATAAGACGATGTTTCTCTTGGCTCACCTTCCATGCTCTGTTCGGTAAACCAGAAGTCACCAGCTGGAAGTCCGTGGTGGATTTGGCACACAGGTGTGGTCTGGGCTGGGGTCCATACCGCCTGAACATCCTGGTGTCTTTTGAGCTTTAATTTTAAAATTTTAGGAAACCACCAAACATCAAATTCCACATAAAAACCTAGTTTTTCAGCTTCTCTTGAAAACTGGAAAATTCGGAAAAGATGGGCCCTATTCTCACGTGACAGAAACGGGGGGAGCGAGATAAAACTGTGCCTGCTCCTGGCAGCCTGACACCGTGGGAGGTCCTGCAGGGGGTGGCTATGCTGCGGAATGGGCTCAGGGGCAGGGCCGTTGGTCCAGCGAGCCATTCACCCATCAGTGAAGTTGTTGCCAACCTTGTGTTTGTGATCCTTTTCAATATCCATCACCTCCTATCTGTTCTGCTTTGTTTTCACTTCTCGGGGATGGCCATGTTCTTGACATGTCTCTGCAGCTTGTCTCCTTTCTTTTTTTTTCTTGTCCATTTTGGACAGTGCTGCTGATGGTGTTTTCGCGCATTCAGCACTATTCTTGTGACTCCTGCAATTGCTCCCTTTCAGCACGTATTGCTCCTCCCCCTCCCCCTTCTCTTTACTGACTTTAATTCTTTATCCTGCCAACCACACTTCCCATTTGAGCTGAAGGAATGCTCTGGACTGTCTGTGAACACCAGGCCCCCTTGTCTCTTTGTCCTCTGTTGTAAGATGAAACTCCCAAGTTCATTGGAGAGAGCCTTCTACCTAGAACAAGCCACAGGAAAGCATGGGCTTTCTTACCTGGTATAGCCATATGAAAACTCCCCCCCCCCTTCACCGCCCACCCCCACCCCCAGGACTTCTCAAAAAAAAAATTGCACTCAGAGCAGATTTGAGTACAGTTTCTGGTTCCTTAAGATTTCCTTAGGTTCTTGAAAGTAGAGTACAGAAAACTCTGTAAGTTTCTAATGCTGACATTCCCAAACTTCTACGGGCTTCTATGTGTTTCAGTGCTCAGAGCACTCTGCTCCAAATGGCCACCCAGAATCTATTCCCTGGGGTCCTTTCACTTTGACTGTGGTGAGAGCCCCACTCAGCATTGTCTTGCCTTAGTATGCCCTTTGCCCTGCGACCCCACCGGCGTCCTAGCTACCTGAACCAGCCTACAGTCAAGAGCCAGGAAGGAAGATCATTTGAGCATGCTCCAAAGTGGCAGAGCAAGAGGGGCTGTCATAAAATCTGACTCCATAATCACAGCTTGACATCTCCCCCACAACGCCTGGAATGCTAAGTTCTCTCCAGAAACAGGTTCAGAGCTGGATGACACCATTCTTTTCAGGGAGTCCACTAAGAACATTCTCTGTGCCTCGTTTTGCACTTTGTGTCACGGAGTCAAGACACGGACGCCTTTCTCACTGTGATGTCGCCTCCATCCAGGTCTCTGTGGGACTTTCTGTCCACTGTGCCTCTCGTGCCAGATTGCCTCAGACATGAATGAGTTCTGCCTGTGTGGAGCAAGTGTCGCCATGAGGACCCTCTACCGGACCCGATACAACATCGAGGTGAGTCTTCCAGAGTCCACTGGGCAGTGCTGATGGCCACACCTTGCGGTCGCTCCCATCTGGCTGCCTTTATTCTTTTCTCACTCACCTCTGTCTACTTAGCTATCTACCTATCTTATTTCTTATGAATCAATTAAGAGCAAAGTCTAGTCCTGAAGTTCCTTCACCACTAACTCCTTCAGTGCACATTTCCCATATCGTGCATCATCATCATAACAAATATTAAGAAATTACCAAGGATGCAATGTTGCCAGTGAATCTATGGGCCTTGTTCAAAAGCCACCAACCACTCCAATCATGTTCTTCATAGGGAACGGAAATCTTAATCTGAGGTCATGCATCACATCCAGTTGTCCTGTGCCCTTAGTCTGTGATAGTCTGGAGATAGTTTTTCTTGCCTTGTCTTTGACGGGTTTTGACATGGTTAGTAGCACAGATCAATTATTATACAGAACCTTGCTCGTTGTGGGCTTGTCAAAGGTGCCCTCGTGATCAGTTTTGGGTTTTGCCTTTTTGGGTGGAGACCCCTCAGAAAAGATGCTGTTCTCTTCTCCGTACATCCTGTTCATGGTAATGTCCACTGACCACTTGGTTAAGATTGTGTTTGCCAGGATTCTCCTGTTATTTTTCCCTTCATAACTAGTATGCATCCTTTGAGGGTTGTTGCGCCGTGCGTGACCCTATGTGACAGAGCAGAACTGCCCCCACCGAATTTTCTAGATTGTAATCCGATAGTATGGTGGACTGTCAAAAGAACAAGCAAATCTGCTTTGGAAGGACAGCCAGATGCACCTTAGAGTCAAGGATGGTGAGACATTGTATCGTGTCTTTGGACATGCTGTCAGGAGACACCAGTCCCTGGAGAAAGACATCACACTCGGTAAAGTGGGTGGACAGCCAAAGAGAGCAAGGCCTTTGATGAGCTTAACGAAAACAGTGGCTACAGGGCTGAGCCCTGGTGGCATAGTGGTTGAGTGCGGGACTGCGGCCCACTGGGCTGGTGGTTCAAATCCAGCAGCAGCTCTCCAGGAGCAATGCTGGCCTCCAACTCCCACCAGAGGGCAGTGATGCCCCCCCTAAAAAAGAAAAAAAATGACTAGAACATGAGCTCAGGCACAGGAACATCTGTGAAGATAGTTCGAGGTCAGGCAGTGTTTCACTCTGCTGTACACTGGATCATTATGGGTTGGAATGGCCTCAACTGCACCTAACAACCACAACAGAAAGCTGTATGGAAACTGTGTGAGTCCTGGTAGACCAGAGAAAAAAAATCATAGACACACACATGGATATAAGGGAATGGTTTATATATAAGAGGAACGGGACATTGAGAAAGCATCCCAACCCAGTCCAGTTCAGTCTTAAGTCCAATATTAGCCCAGATGCCTGATACCAGTCTATAAAGTCTCCTTCCAACTCACAAAGTCACAAGCCAGTGTGTGCAGAATCCCGGCACTGGCAGGGGTCTCCCCGTGGCTCCTTGCTTCCAAGGCTCAGGGTCCATCCGCAGCATCCAGTGGTGGTCGAAGCAATTCGGGGATCTCCACGTAGCTTCTCCAGCTTCCGAGGTCAGGTTCCATCAGGGTAAGGCCATGTGGCTTCCCCTCCAGCTCCTGGGACGCTGCCATCTTGTCTTGTCCGTAGTTTGTTGTCTCTGAGACTAACTCCCAGCAACTGGGGGAAATGGTCTCTCAGCTCCACGAGGAAAATATCTCGAGACTTCCCAGAAGTCTCAGGAGAAAGTCATGCCCACACAGAGGCCTCATTGGCTACTCCATGGCTGTCTCCAGATTAACAGGCTAGACTCCACCCCTATATGACCACCACGGAACCAGATCTCCAGATCTCTTCCTGTGGAGCTGCTGGTGAGTTCTCACTGCTGGCTTGTCGGTTGGTGAACAGCCAGTCACTCCACCCCTGTCCATGAGGGTCTGCTGTTTAGACACAGTGTCTCCTTTCTGACTTCTAACAGACCACTCAAATGGCTACGAATTCCAGAGCTGGTTTGTGTAATTTGGGCTCTCTTCTTTGCATCCCCTTTACATATTTGCAAACTTTTTATGAGGCTACTCTACTACAACTTCCGTGACCTACCTCTTCCTATCAGAGCGCAGCCTCTTGGGCAGTGTCAGCCCCTCCCCAGGAGGGATGAGAAAGGCATTGGCAACTCATGGCACTCCCGGAGCGAGCTGGGAAAGCGCTATCATCTGTATCTTCCTATTTCACGACACATAAACCCCTTGTGGTGTCTTCCCTTTCTAGACTGAGAGACCCAGGTTCTACATGGCTGAAGGTCACACATGGAAAGACTTGAATTGGGGCTAAGGTACATGCTGACGGTCTTCAAGGATCTGGGCTGGGGTTGGGGTTTTCCACTTCACCATCGTGCCTACATGGGTGGATATGCATTCAGTCATGTGCCACAACAACTGGCTTGAGCCCTCACATGTCTGTTGATTCTGTGGCCATGAGACTTTTTAAACAGCTCCCAGGGGAGGGTGGTGTCCCCTTGTTCTGTTCAAACAGCTGCCATTGTTCTCTGTACATGCACCACACGAGCACAATGAAGTATTCTGCAATTCCCACTCTTTGCAGCGCTCTTAGTAACCTAGATCCTCACTGAATTAGAATAATTATTTTTGCTTCCTTGTGGCATAGCAGAGGTACTCAAAAAGCCTTCATGAAGGTTTAAAGATTTTTTTTTAAGATTTAGTGAGTTAAAGGCTGAAAACCCAGATATTATCCTGAGTGGTACAGGGGGAGATCAATTGGCCACACACCACCAGGTCGGCAGTTTGAAACTACCAACTGCTCAGTGGGAGAAAGTTGAGGCTTTCTACTTACAATCTCAGAAACCCACGGAAGAAGTTCTCCTTTGCCCGATAGCCTTGATGAGAGTCAGAATCAGCTTGGTAGCGGTGAGATGAGAAGGATGAGAAGGTTTTAGATTGCCTGGCTGGGGAAAGAGGGGACTAAGAGAACGAAATTGTCCTGAAGCTGACTATTCATTCCTCCCTCTGCGGAAGGTTACTCAGAGTGTAGACATTAATTGTCCGCTCTTTGTCCTATGGGCTTACTCTGCTTGATGAGTGGGGGGCTGGGCGGTGGGGGGCAGTTCACTGTAGCAACTGAAAAAAAACTAATGAAAAGTAAATCATCCATAATCTCACCATATAGATTAAGCACCCAGCTGCCGGGTGAAAGGTTGGCAGTTCAAACCAACCCAGAGGCACCTCAGAAGACACGTCGGGCGATCTGCTTCAAAGGGGTCACAGGCTTGGGCACCCGATGAGAAGGCAATTCTGATCTGCACACGGGGGGCCAAGGGTTGTCAGAATCACCCTGAAAGCAACTAGCTAGAACAACTCTGGTAAGGCGAGTGGCTATCGACTTGACGCTTTCTCATCTATCGATCCTCTCTCCTTTTCTCTCCCCAACACACTCCAAGTTGAGAATTGTATTGAGCTCAGCATTGAAAAAGGTAAGTTCTGTAAAGAATTGGAGTCCAAAGTTACTTCAACCCGCCAAGGTCACAGTCCTAGAACTCAGTTGCTAGATGAGACCTTCTGAACCCGTGACTCCTGACCACAGTCCATTCTAAGGCCCCTGCCATGGAGTTCCTTCTCACTATGGAGCCCCCATTCCCGCCCTCCACTCCACACCTTTCCTTGCTTGCAGAGCAAGCAGGAGATCTGTCAATGAAAACACCTGGAGGGGCTGAGCCCCGGTGGTATAGTGGTTGAGGGCGGGACTGCTGCCCACTGAGTGGGCAGTTCAAATCCAGCAGCAGCTCTCCAGGAGCAGTGATGTCCCCCCCAAAAAACAACAACAACAAAAAGAAAATACCTGGAGGGATAGGAGTGGGAGCTGGCCTGGTACTACTTACAAACTACAGAAAAATTGATCCATTAAATAACTGACTTCAGAAGGAACCTGTCCAGAACAGAGGTGAGAGGACAGGGGCTGAGTATCACCTCCCGATCACTGAGCATAGTGGAATAGTCTGCTGAGCATACTGACTTTGAAAGGGAAAGGTCAAACTCTACCACCAATTTGTTGTATGATCTTATTGAGTCATTTGATTTCTTTAAACTCTCTGCCACCAAGTTGATTCTGACCCATGGTGAACATATTACACCAAATGTTCCTTAAGGTTTCCAAGACTGAATCTGCATGAGAGGAGACAGCCTCATCTTTTCCCCAAGGAATGGCTAGTGGATTTGAATAGCTAAGCTTTCAGCTAGCAGTTCAGTGCTTATCCTACAGACCCACAGATCGTCAGAAGAAAAGGGAATAATTCCACACAAGTCTCACGATAAGTAAAATACAATCCGCATTTTGAAAAAGCTTGGAAAATGAGGTAAACCAAAAAAGAAAGGAAAACTAGAGCTGAGCCCCGGTGGCATAGTGGTTGTGTGCAGGACTGCGGCCCACTGGGCTGGCAGTTCAAATCCAGCAGCAGCTCTCCAGGAGCAAGGCTTATTGTGACGTCATTTGTTGGCTGCATGTTGAGAAGTGTGTTTATTTGACAGGGATCCATCTGCAATGATTTCACGTTGCTGGCATGTTTCCCTAACTGTGCCCTTTGTCAACTCAAGAGAGACATTGAAAAAAGAAAAGCAATGAATTGTTTCTAAAAGGTAAGTTGGGAATTCGTGGCTGATCTATGAATAGCAAACAAACGTCCAAGGACATCTTTCCCTTCTTCACTCTGGGCGTCTCTCAGACATAGGAGAGGTCCCTTGGAAACAGAGGGGCAGTGTTTAGCTGTCGCCCTGTCCGTTCAGTGGGTGGTCATCTTACAGGAGTTTTATTGAGGACCACAGCATGGATGGGTCAGAGGCCCTCTGTGATGTCTCCAGGACATCCTTTGGATGAGTAGCTCTGTTTAATGTTGATGTCAACTATGTCTACCTTAACCACCCCATGGCTTTAAGATCGTAAAGATATCTGTAAATCACGGTATTCATTCCCCCAAGCTATTTGGGGTCCATTGCTATCAGTAGTAATTAACTTGGATATTACACTGCAACCGTGTAATCTAGTCACATTTTCCCATCAATGCCACAGGAAAATAATAATTCATTGTCTAAAATGGGGGAGAAACTCAGGTTCTATAAACTTATAGGCAATACACTCAGTTTTCTAAAGTCCCAAAACCCCCATTATGGAGAAAAATCACTAACATTAAAAAAATTATCACCATATAATTCACAATCATACTATTTATTCAATCAATCCTAATAGAGTTCTACAATGACCAGCACAACCAATTTCAGAATGTGTTCTTCTTATATTCAATGCTATTAGCTCCCCGTTAAGGTCACTAACTTTTTGATGATGACATCGTTGAAACTGAGTGGCAGCTGCTCGCTGACCTAGCTTCTTAAACTGGCCACAATTTCCTGTTCCTCTCAGACAAGAGGACAACTCAGTCCTTGATTGCACCATCCCCTACTGTCGATTCTTATGGGAGTGTATTCAATGATTAGTTTGCACTTGGAAGAGGCACTCAACCTCTCCTCCACCCACCCACCACCCACCCTCCCAAGAGCAAAAACCAACCAATCACCATCAAAGCCCATTCTGACTCATGACGGCTCCGTGTGTTTCAGAACAGAACTGAGCTACATAGACTTCTCTTGGCCAGACCTTTCTTCCATAGCACTGGTGAGTGGACTCAGTCTACCACCTTCCAATTAGCAGCCAAGCACAAACAATTTGCTTCACCCAGAACTATATTCCATAAAAAGCCCTCTCTCCCAAAAGGTCCTGGAGAGTGTTTGGTGAGAATGATGACGTCGCCAGGTTGGCTGGTCAACATTCATTCCGTCTCTATCTCACTAAGCTATACAACACATACCTCGCAAATCCATGTCCTCTTCATGAGTCACACTTCCGTGAGTTCTATTTCAGTCTCAGGAACAATCGCCTAGGAATTGTCTTACAACTGTTCCAATCCCTTCCTGAAGTGATGACCTTAAGCAGACTCAGCATGGTGGTTGTTCTTACAATTCTTTTCCACCTTGTGCTCTGCCTGAGAATTGTCTAGTGTCCCTCATCTCCAGTAGAGCTGTTTCCTTAAAGGCCAGGTGGCTGACTTGACAGAATTGAATACCAAAATAACATTGAGGGGATTAGAATGTGGCATTTCCCACTGACTTGGTCTTCATATCACTGAGAAAGAATGTTTGGGTCCTTAGACTCTGCAGACACTTATGTTCGATGGTTGATTGGTACTCAGTAGAATAAAACTCTGACAACCCAAAGAGCATTCACTCACCCCCTGCTTAATGCTAGTGCTGACACACAATAGGCACTTAACACTCCTGAATGAATGTCTGAATGCAAATTGCAAGAACACGAAGCATTCAAGAAGATCTACTCTTAGAGATTTATGTAACTCTTAAATAATGGTTATGTCTCTTCCTAATGGTGTCATGTACTTTATTCTATTTTCCTATCAACATTATGATATTAAAATATAAATTCTGTCTTTAAAGTGGTGGAAGGGGCCCCCTAATAAAATGATTAATTTTTTTTAAAAAGGGGGGGGAAGGGAAAGGGGAGGTTTTTTGTTTTTTGTTTTTTTAAAGAGGAGCTTATATCAAGGGCTCAAGTGGAAAATATTGGGAAATATATGTGGAAATATGTGTGCAAATGTGCTTGATACAAATGATGGACTGAATGTTGTAGTAGCTGTAAGAGCCCCCAATAAAATTAAAAATATATTTTAAAAAAGTGGTGGAAGCCTACTGAACCATGAGCTATGTTTGACATAGATTTTTAAACATGCAGCAATTTGGCATTGGGCAGAGATGAAAGAGGAATTTGGATGTTTGGAAAAGAAGAAGGAAAAAGTCAAAATGGTTGTACTAATTCATGAACAATAACCTAATTCATTCTTTCGTATTCTCATTATTCCTTTAGACAAAATTCCTATTTTGGAAAAGAGGCTGGAATGGAATCTGTATCTCCCCTCAAACTTCAAGAACGAATTTAAAGAGAATCGATTTACTTCAAACATCTGCTAAAACATTTTTTTCCTTTCCAGTTGCTTATGAAAGCAATGCATTTCTGGGCCTTTCTCCATGATGAGTTCTCCAGCAATGCTTGTGTCTTTAAATAATGCATCGTAGAAACTTACAATATTCTTCCTTAACAAATAAACCCAAGATTGGCAAAATGTTATCTGGGTACGTGGTAGTTCATTGGACTTTTCTACTTTTCTGTATGCCTGAAATTATCTATTATAAAACATTTCAAAATGCTGCCAAGTGAAAAGCTATCTAGGTTCTATGATTCATTGCACTAGCCACACAGAACTCCCAAGCAATGCTCCCAATTATGGAGCTTATTAGGGAAGTTAACAGATTACAGTTCAGGTCTTCAGATAACAGTGGTTCGATAGTGGGTTTTTTTCACCATATGGTGGGTTTTTTCACCATATGGTGACCTCTTTCTGGCTCTCAGCTGGGCCTCTGCCCTGATAGAGCAATGTTGCAAAGTTGTTGTTTTTAAGGGCTGCCAATAAATGCCTCTATACACATCAACCTGGAGCCATTTGGCTTCAGCTCCATGAGTCAGCAAATGAAATTTCCTCATAGTGTCAGAGCCACCCCACTCCACAAAGCCAGTCTCCTGGCCCTGAGCACAGAGCTTTCCTAGAACCTCCTGCCCTGCCTCCTGCTCTATCTGCTGGTTCTGCTGCTGTTGCTCCTTTGTGGACTGTCTGGTGTCAACGCCATCTCCTGAATCAAGGAGGTTCAATGCACAGGATTCTCAGGGTCCAAGGAGCACAGCCCACTTCTGGCTCTTCTCTCTTGCTGATAGTATGAGTCCCTGCTTCCTGTTCCTGAGATGTCTCATTCTATATACAACAGATGGCAAGCAGAGTTAACAATCCCTCACAACTGAATCATGTACTCCAGCCAGTATGTTCCTCTACCCAGGCTGCAGAGAAAAACAAAGGTCATTGGAGGTGGTAACCAAGTCTGTGGCCAGAAGAGTCATATTAAGTAATTCATGGCATTGAGAAAGTTTTCCTTTTTCACTGGCTTTCTACTTGGCCAAGAATGATGTCTTTTTCCAGGAACTGCTCTCACTTGATAACATGTCCAAAGTCCATGAATGTCCAAAGCACATGAGATGAAATACCACCCTCTATTCTAGAAGCATTGTGCCTGTACTTCCGCCAAGACAGATTTATTTATTTCTCTGGCAATCCATAGTACTTGCAATACTCTTTGTCAACACTATAATTCATCAATTATTCCATATTGTCTTCATTATTGATTGTCCAGTTTTCCCATGCATATGAAGTGATTGAAAAATACCATAGAGGGCTGAGCCCTGGTGACATAAGTGGTTGCGTGCGGGACTGTGGCCCATGGACTTGGCGGTTCAAATCCAGCGGCGGCTCTCAGGAGCAGCACTGGGTAGCTCCCACGACCACCAGATGGTAGTGATGCCAACAAAAAAAAAGAAAGAAAAGAAAAATACCATAGCATGGGTCCAGCATATCCTAGATCTCAAAGGGACATCTTTGTTCCTTAAACTTCAAAACAAACAAACACCTCACTGCCATCAAGTCAGTGCTGACTCACCGTGCATGAGTACCTAGCTTGAAGAGCAAATGGACAGGAGAGAACAGTGATAGCCTTCTAATGAGGCCAGACTGGGTAAAAGGAAGATTAAAAATGCAGTAAAGCTATTAGGAACACTTCCAATTGACAATAAAAAACATTCTTGTTATATGTTATTCCCAAAATACAAAAACAATGAAGAAATCCTTAATGGACTATATCCAGGATTTTTTGTTTCTTTGGTTGCTTTGACTCCTGAAAAACAAGTCACAAAGCCATGAGTACTCGCAATAAAAGAGAGAGCTACAGAGCCGGACGCAACCAGAATCAGATGGACTCCATCCCTAGAAGTGAGCATGGCAGAGAACAGGTTGGGGGAGGGGCCAGCATCCCACACTCACAGGGACAAAGACAAGAAGGGAGGAAGAGGAAGAGAGCTGGTCCAAGCTCCACACCGACATATGATGCTCAGAGGAATACAACCTTCTGGAGACCCAATGCACCACAGAAAGGACTGGGCAAACAATGATTCCTGGAGGAATGAGAGAGGGGAGGAGAAGGGGGTGTGAGCAAACACCTGGACGGGGGAGGAGGAGCAACAAGTGGTCTGGAATCGATGGTAAGGAGGGTGTGGGAGGCCTGGTCAGGATTAAGCAAGGACAATGATTCTGTGAGGAAACACTGAAACACCATTGAAGATGGAACATGATGATGGGACAGGAGAGAGATGGAAGGAAATAGAGGAAAGAGCTAGAAGGCAAAGGGCACTTGCAGAGGTCTAACATGGGTATGTCCATACGTAAATACAACTACTACTATAAGGTGGGAATAAATTTAAGAACATATCTATAAGCCAATACTATGGTAGCAAGTGGACCTTGGGCCCTCTCCCTGGTACTCCCTCAATTCAAGGACACATTGTTCTATGAATCTGGTATTCCTTGAGGTTCACTGGCCCAACACGATCACTGAAGTAAAATGGGTGCACAAGCAAATGTGGTGAAGAAAGCTGATGGTGCGCAGCCATCAAAGGGTATATCTGGGGTCTTAAAAGCCTGAAGATAAACAATAGACCATTTACTTGAAAAGAGACCATACCCGCACAGAAGGAGCACAACAGCCAGTGTGTCCACATGGTGATGAAAGATTTAGGCAATAGACATCAAACAGGGGGTGGCGAACATATCACTGTGTGCACACATCCCCAAGGTGCCCACTGAGGACATGTGGGAGCATGAGCAAGAGTGGTGAAGAAAGCTGATGGTGCCCAGCTTTCAAAAGATATAGCATCTGGGCTCTTAAAGGCTTGAGCATAAACAAGCAGCCATCCAGCTCAGGAGCAACAAAACCCACCATAAAAAATGCTCACTTGCCCTGTGTGATCATGAGATGCTGAAACAATCAGGTATCAGACATCAAAGAACAAAAATCAAAATCAATGAACCAATTGACTCCCGATATCGCTGAAGACAAATGGATACAGAGGCAAACAGAGTAGAAGAAACGATGGTGCCCAGCTACCAAATGATTGAATGCCTGGAGTCTCAAAGATTTGAAGATAATTGTGTCACCATTTAGGGCAGAAACAGTAAAGCCCACATGGAAGAACCATACCAAAATGTGTGATCAAGAGGGGCCGAAGGGAGCAGGTATGGAGTATCAAAGAACAAGAATCACATCATTACAAAGGAGGGGGAGAGCAGGGTGGGGACGTAAGGCCCACTGGTGGGTAATGGCTCACCGCTTTACAGGGGAGTCACGGGGAGGAGACAGACCAGTCAAGGGGCAGCCAGGCAGTGATGATGCATACACGTTTCCTGTAGTTCCTGAAGCCTTCCTCCCCCACGCCCCCCACCCCCAACCATCATGGTCCCAGTTCTACCTTACAAATCCAGATGGACTGGAGAAGGTACACTGGTGGAGAGGGGAGCTGGAGATATGGGGAGATCAGGATGGGTGAGCTCCTTCAGGCCAGTGATTAGATTGGGGCTGCTGGAAGGGTAGAGAGAGGGTGGGGTGGAGAGACAGAACCAACTGCAAGGATATACACATAAGCTCCTATTTGAAGGACGGGAATCAAAGGAGTGGGTTGGGAGAGAGGTCGGGCAGTGTAAGATATGACAGAACAATAATAGTTTATAAAGTATTGAGGGTTGGTGGGCAGGAGAGAGCAGGGAAGAGGGGAAGGGATGGAAAAGTCGATACTACGGACTCGAGGGAAAAGGTGGATGATTGGAGAACGATAATAGCAGCGGACATATGAAGGTGCCTGACACAGTATGTTTATTTATGTATTGTGAAAAGTGATGTACGAACCCTCAATAAAATGATTTAATTAAAAAAAACATGAGTACTTAAATCTTTGACTAGGGTTAGTGTTGAAAAAAGGAAAATTTTCTAAGCACAAGTCTCTCTCTCGCTCTCTCTCTCTTTCATTTCTTGAAATGTCTTTCTTAGTCCTTGGGCATCAGATAGTTCCATTGCATTTTACTTTTACTTCAATTCAGAAGATGGCATAGCCGTGTACAGTGGGAGGCTCTCTCTTTGTCCGTGAGCTCTGCCCACTGCTCTGGGGAGCTCCACCTTTGGGGTCTCCAGAATCCTCACTCATCATAGAAAGCTGAGATCAGTACTACAAAGCTGCCAACACAACTCTCATGTACAAGCCTACAGATAGAGGGTTTGTTTTCGTTCTCTGGGCCTGTCTCGTTGATGGGTAATCTTCCAGCTTTCCAACTTTAGCCAACCTAGCTTTCCCAGTGTTCTTCTCCGCCCCCCACCCCCTACCTTTAGACCCTAGTCTCAAGACTCAGCAATAGAAGGGCTGTTTACAATTTTCATCTAAATGCAGTTTATACTTGAAGAAAGTAGATATCAAAATATCAGCAAAGGAATTCTTTGGGATGGGGTAACATGGAAATGGAAAATCAGAGAAAGCAAAATCCTACTGAAAAGAGAACCATTTCTCTCTATAGAAGTCAGAGCAGAGCATGTCGACAAAATGTTATTAGGTGTCCTCATGTCAATCCTCACCCTGAGTGATCTTGTGCCCAACTTCCCTGGGTCCTGTGCCACCCTCACAGCCACCCCCATGCCTAAGCCATAGAGTCGATTCATCTCCGTCACTGCCTTGATGTCGACAAAATAGCACTGCCTACAATGTAGTCATTTCTCTATATGTACACTAGTCAACATTTTGTATTGATTCCCAAGGTTATAATTTCAAGGTCAGTTTATTTTTTATTGAGGTTTTCATGTCTGCCATCAGTTATGCTCCTTCTAATTTTGTTTGCCTCCCCCTGCCCCACCTCAAGTGGATGTTTCTACTTTCTAATACTTTACCGTAAATGAAAGTCACATGTTTTCTCACGTATTAAAAAGCTGAGAGTGAAACCAAGAGGCATAATCAGGCACAAAAAAACTTGAATTCTTAAAAGAAAAATGGGAGGGAAGAAGGAAGAAAGAGAAAAGGAGGGAGGAAATACAGGAAAAGGGGAACACCTGAGAGGAACAGATCAAGGTGTGGTTGGAGACACGCAGAGTCTTGTGCATCCATGAGATGTATCAAGGTGGAGCTCTTTAGCTGGTATTTGCAAATATGAGCTCATGAGAGAGATCTAGGATGAGGAATTTAAAAAGAACTAGCATCGATCTGATCGTGAAAACCATGAAAGGACAAGCTTGTCCAGGGAGCGTCTAGAAAGTGTGTAACCCAGGAGTTCAGCATGCCATCAGCATGGGGGCTGGCAAAGGAAAAGCAGCTTACCAAGGAATCCAGACCCCAACAAGGACTTTACCAGCTAGGAAACCTCAAACATGTCGCTTGGCCTTTCTGATCGTCAGACCCTTTACTGTTAAAATAGAGGTAAAGCCTTGGTGCTAGTCACTAGATTTAAAGGTCTAAAAGAGATAACCTACTTTCACCGGAATACAGGTTTGTCAACTCTAAAGTAGGGTACACACAAATGCTAGCGATCGCTTAAGTTCACAGGCACACCCGAGTTTGACTTCCCAAAAGATTTGTGTTACAAATCCAATACCTATCTTTGTGGGCAGATCCTATTTGGGTATAGGGTTTTCTTTCTGTGTCAATGAGACGCCATATGTTTAGAGTGTGTTTGACTGAAATACCTTTTTGAGGTGTAAAAGAGCTGGTTAGACAGAGAGGAGCTAGCATCATTGGAGCAAAGACAAAGGCCACATTGAGATTTCCAGGGAACAGAGGAAAGAGCACTGGAGAAGCTGAGACAAGGCCTTTCCCCAAGAATAGACAGAGAATCTCTCTAAAGCTGTTGTCCTATCATCAGCCTTCCAGTCTCCTAAAGTGTGAGAAAATAAATCCCTGTTCGCTAAAGTCACCCACTGCGGGCCTTTCTGTTATAGCAGCACGAAAAGCAACAAACTGGCGCCATATAGTGACCCTCTATAAGAGCTTCTGAAGCTGCAGATTTTTATGGGGTGAGTGGTCTTCTCTTTCTCGCTCTGTGTGGTTGGTGGTTTTGAAGCACCCACCTTGCGGCTGTCATGCCAACATCTACCTCCTGCTGCCACTGTGGCTCTCTGGAGCCTCCTTGCTGTTAGGTGCATTCCTGCCATATGTTACCTTTGAGCTCATGGTTGCCGCCTGTGTTAATCCATCGCATCAAGGGTCTGCACCTTTTATGCGGCCCTTCCACTTGGCGAAGCACAACATCGCTTTCCAGGCGTTGGTCTCTCCAGAAAACACGATCAAAGACGTCTCTTCATCCTCCCTTCCAGGGAGCATTCTAGTTATACTTTCCTCCAATTGAGACCTGTTCGTTCTTCTCACAGTAGAGAATTAAATTAGATAACTAAGTCATGGACCTTCGCGGGATGGATTGGCACAGAGGCTGCAACCCTGGGCGCGAGCATCAGAACGATGGTGAGGATCGCGCTGGACCAGGCGGTGTTTTGTTCTGTTGTGCATAAAGTCGCTGTAGGGCAGAACGGATTCGATGGCACCTAACAATAATTAACAAAGTCACGTACTGTGTCCAATGTAAGGTACCATACTCCCCAACATCAGTCCTCACACAACAAAGAAGTCCATGGACTTCAAGTAGATTCCAACCCACAGTCACCCTATCGAGAGTTTCTGAGCCTGTAAATCTTTACAGGACAAAAGAAATATTTTTGCAGGAACAGACAGCCTCGTTCTTTTGCTCACTGCAGGTTGTAGCTGCAAACCTTGGCTCTCGCAGTTAGCAGTTCGGTGCTTCCTAACCGCAGCACTAGCAGCAGCTCTTTTCTTAGGACAGAGTGTTACCCAAGAAGCCTCAATGAGTCTTGACCTTATTCATTTGCTAAGAGGGGGAATAAGACAATAATAGCATAGCTGCCTATGTAACTGGAGCTCTTCTGATCATTCAAAATCAAAATAGGCAGCAATCAGGGTCTTCAGGAAGCAGTCCTGGCAGGGTGATGGGCTTCAGCAACAGAATAATCTGCTGAGTTGTCTCCTTTTGCTGGTTTTATTTTTTTTTTCTGGTAGTGGAGAAGTGAGCTAAACTTTAAAAGTTGTCAGAAGATGGGGCTGAATTGGGCCTACCTACAGCTAGAGGAGACTCCAGACTACTGCTTTCCCCACCAAGCCTAGACCCAAAAAGGGAATCCGGCAGCAGAAGGCAATGTCTGAGGGGCTGGGACAGTAGGCAGGTGGTGATCATATGACTTCAGAGAATCACCAAGCAGTAGATGCCTGTTCTCCCAGTGAAAGAGCACATAGTCTGAGTCTAGGAATGGTCAAAAACATGTCCTTGCTTTCAGAAAAGCATCTCAACATAGGCCTGCTAAATGGAGAAAGTAAAAGCAGGCACCCAACAACCCTGGCCTTTCCTCAGTTTTTGTTGTTCTTAGGTGGACTATATCTTAGGCTGGGTTTTCTAGACGGGCAAAACCAGTGAAGCCTGTACATACCTATGTAAAGAAAAATTTATATCAAGAAAATGGCTCACACAGTTGTAGAAGCAGCCAAATCTAAGTCTGGGCATATTTCAAATCCAAAAGTCAGATGTTATGGTGGAGACCTCGCCTGACTTACATGTCCATGGGAGCTGACGCATTCACCATCAGCAGATGATAAGCCATGAAGACTTGCAGGATCAGCACACTAGATGGTAGACAATTAGTTCAAATCCAAAGAGCCAAAGGTCA